>OMNV01015925.1:90907-116985 GCA_900303265.1 Brotula barbata | reverse complement strand
TGGGTGTGACTCATGTGAGGGAGGATGTAGGATAATCCTGGTGAGCTGTCTTGTGGGGGTCTCCAGGTGGCCCACGGGGTTAGGAGGGGTTAACCCCAGTTGACCCTGGCTCACGGCTGTCAGATCGACCCTTGGATTGTCAAGGAAACTGGAACAATGAGGCACGTCTGTCATGTAAGACCGTCCAGAGCTGGACCTGGATTATTTCTGTACATGCCCATTTTCTTTATGCAAATGTGCATCAGGGAGGAAAAAAACAAACCAAAAAAAGAATTGTCCATATACTGTTGGGAATAGGATGTGGTTACGAAAACCTCGTGTAAAGAAACCAACTGTTGGATTCCTCCACACTAAGCTCCCTCGCTGCTGTATCTGTTTAGACCTGTGTCCAAAACGCATTTAGTGTTTCATATCGTATTGAATGTCAGACTGGCATGATTTAATCACCTCGCGCTTATCGCCGTACACAGCAGTGGAAAAAAGATAGCGGTTATATTTGTGAAATCACGTCCCGGGACAAGCCCTGGCAGAAACACATGGCTGGCTGGCAGGTTTAGATTTAAAGAGCTACACTAAACACCGACACACAAAGGCCTCCGGTGGCAGCACACGGCAGGAAGCCTCTGTCGGTGTCGACCCCGCGGCCTGCGACAGCTGAAATACAGCAGGGAGGTGAAGGTTACAGCCTGGGGTTTAATTTTACTGTTCGGTGCAGGCGGTGGTGAAGAATTCCTGTGATCTTTCTGTGCTAATACATTGTTGTCTTCAGTCATCCGAGGACAAAAGACACGTTTTGACTTTTTGTTATTACTGATGTCTGAGAAAGCTTCCTAAAATATGAAAACTGTTACGTTTGTTCCAGGGAGGGAAGGTGGATCCAAAAACAGCAAATTACACAGACTTGCAGCACGCATCTGCCAGGAGTCACAGACGGGGCCGGATAAAAGAAGCTGTTTTTAATAGCTATTTTTAGACATGAATAACACCATATAACATACAATCTGCCACACTTGGCACTAAACGTCGGCTCAACAAAGGCAGGCTCAAAAACGTGTCATCTTCAAAAGTGATCGGATGGCTTTCAATGCGGTACCATGTGTACGCGACCTCAGAGACAGGAAGTTGATCTACAACCCTGAGTCTTTCAATACAAATGAAAGAGCTTGGACTCCAGCAGTGTAAAAGTGAAAACGTATGGAAATGGAGTGGCAGTTAGGAGAGTGTTTGGGCCTGATATGTGCTTGAAGATGACACGGAGGACAGAACAAAGAACGCAGTTATTGTACTCTGTGTATCTACATTACACTTAAATAAGTAAAATCATGAGCTACTTTAAGTTTAAGATTAACCAAATGTGGCCACAGCCTACACTAAAACCTTCTTCTGGGTTAGAGATTATAGCTCTCTTTAATCTTATGTTATTATCTCATGTCAACATTAAGCCATCATCGCGTTTAACGTTTAGCAGCAGACACTGCAGGTTTGTCGGTGTGTGTTTATTTTCATTTGTCAGAGTCCACTTCGTATTAGATCATGCACACATTGCACAACTTTAAAGTGATTCATAATGAATCACTTTCTATCAGGAATATCTTGAAGTCATTGTGGTTTTCAAATTACACGTCTGATTGGCTGGAGTGCGTCACAAATTACAAGATTTCCTTCTTCCTAAAAAGGTTGTAAACGAGAAACTAAGAGTTGTTTATGTGCTGATTTGCAGCCATGCTTGCTGATATTTTTACTGCAGGTGTTCCAGCTCATTTCTCATGGTTTTCCAACACATTTCACACTGCGGGTCTTTGGTCTTGATATTTATTTTCCAGGCGTCTTTGATTGTTCACATATAATGATAGCCTGGGGCTTTTATTCTGAGGCATCCAAAACCTGTCTGTGAGTGAATAACCTGGATTGGATTCGTATAGATCACAGATTTATCTGATGAGTCTTGACCAATGGTTTACTGTTTACTAATGCAGTCTGTCAATGTTTGACTTAGGTTGTCAGGATCTCAGAGTGAAGGCAGACACGCCAGTCGATCCAGAACCTAGTTGTGGCCTCTAACTGATAAGTGTTACCTGTCAGAGCATACTTAAGACCAACACACCACTCGCTGGTATTTAGCTCGACTACATCGGGTGTATGTTGCATTTTCTACCTGTGACTGTGGGAAACACTCGATAATCCCATAGAGGCTTTCTTGGTTTCCCAGCACCTCATGTAAATTAATTTGTAATCTTCTGTAATCTGGCAAATAAATCAATAAAGAATAATCTGTGTGACATTCCATATGTAAGTTTAAAAAAAAAAAAAATAATAATAATTAAAGCTATCAAATAAAACATTGTGCTATGATTCTTATGCTGTGGACTGTATCTTGATGGAATCTATAGCAGAGCTCTTGTATTGGATTGCATTGGAATCAACACACCAAACGGACTATGAACAGGTCTCAAAAGCAGTCTATTGTCAATTGTTTGTGTATTGTGTCCACCCTCTCCATTTTCTGTATGTGTGTGAACAGCAACGTCTGAATGAAACCCTATATGGCCAGCCTTGGTTTTGTATTGAACCCCCTCTAATACAAAAGGCATTCATCAGAGAACAAGTACGAAGAATTGCCAATGATGTCATTGAATTCTGAGGTTCAGACGCTGGGAGATATTCAAACATTTTTCAGATTTCCAAACACAGAGATTAAAGGCTCGTATACAGGCTTTTATCTTATAAACAAGAGGTCGAGGCAAAACGTTTTAGCGCTTTGTGTGTTCAATGATCCTTAAGTGACCACTGAGAAAACCACCAAACTACACAAATGAACAGATCTGAATGAATCACAACAATGTCTGACATGTCCATTGAAAGATGAGTCTTAACTTTGCACAGCTCGGACCACAACAATGGGTGTAAACACGGCCTCTTCTCCTCACAAACACCACTGGTTGGCTCACGTTTTTTTTTTTGTTTTTTTTTACAATAGAGATTTTCACTCAGCTTTGCAACCCAGACTGAGCAGAGGCAGAAAGTGAAATATTGGATAAACGTTTAATCTTGTTTGGGGTGACAGACGCAACATCTGGCTGAATTTTGGGATATATTAAAGTTCTGCGTAGTTTCAACAGAGATGCTTGTATGCTTTGTGTAAGTATTCTGCATTTGTAAGACACTTCACAGCTCTGTGTGCTACATGTGTTTCAGCCGCTCTCTCCGACTCCTTTTGTAACCTGCACTTCGGATGGAAACATCCCAACTTCCCAACATGCCTGAACCGATTAAGTAGGCTCTTGGCCGATGTTCACACAAGGAATTGGGGCCTCTTCTCTTTTTTTCCCCCTATCTATGGCTCTTTTCTTTTGCTTTGAAGCATGTAACAAAGGTTGCCCAATCGTCTCCTGCTACGGCCACTCTGAGTGGTCTCCTTCAGATCCATGGGTGGCCTGAAAACTGAGATTCCCCCTGTGCTTGAGATTTTTTTTTTTCCCCACTCGGGCTCTCCAATCACCAAACAATGTCCAGAATGGAGGTGGAAGGATCAAGTATGTCTGTTTCAACTGTTGCTGTGATCAGAAGGCAAAGTGAGAAGTAAAGTGAGAACTCTTGAGTTACTTTTGTGATTTTGTCGGCCTTAAATTAATGTGGATATTAATGAAAATGTGGTTAAATTAAGAAACCAACACGCATGAGACGGAGCTATCAAATATTTCTGGTTTAGATAGTGTCCGCTTTCAGCTTGAGAAAGACAACATTATATCATGGTCTTTATTCATCCTTCTCTGCACTCCCGTGTTCATTCAGGCAGTTTTTTTTTGTTTGTTTTAGTTTTTAACTGATAAAAAAACAAACATTCAACTTCTAACCTGTACTATATCAACGCTAAAAATAACAACTATTGCTGTTTCCAGGCCTTCAACATCTTCACAGCTGATAAAGTTTAACAGTTATCTAATGGTCTGAATGGAATTCAAACTGAAATCCCAATTTGGCCACATGCGCTTGCCAAATTGTACAAAGCTGTAATTTATTTAAATATATAATAATATGTAGAGGGATCCAGGATAGGATAGAGTAATTACGGTAATCCTACAGCTGCCCCGTGGGCACTGGTGAGGAAAGCCATTATTCCAAAAATGCATCATGTTAGACATGGTAGATGTTAAACGGTGTAACCGCAAAAAGATGTGACGCTTTTAATCACTGTTGTAGTGTTCTCATCTTATATGGGCTCATATGCTACGAGCAACAATTTTCACATTTTCACCATTTGTGTATTTTGCATACCAAACTGGAGTGACTACAGCTTGATAAAGTACCTTTAATCAGTCTGTCACAGTTAGGGAGCGTCCTCAAAGTGCAGTCGTTAACGCAAGCACAAAAAAAAAATTAAAAATCAACACACACTCACATCTTGATCTTTGTATTTTTGTTGTTTTCAGCAAACTGTGCAGCCCTAAATGTGGCTACAACAACACATAATCTTGCCATACCCATACCTCATCATGGGATGATCACTTCCTGTATTTGTCAAATGGCCTACTGAACAGGTCAGAGGTTTTTGAGTGCTGAAGCAAAGTGAGGTGTCAAGTTCAGATTCATTGTGTATCTGTCTTACACTTAAATAAAAAGTCTCCTGATTGAAACGGAATGGATTAAATATCTGACTATCAGCATAATCGATCTTCTATGCCATCCATTTGTTGTGCCGTCTGTAATGAACTCATTTGTGGCCCTGAGCGTTGCACCAGTCCCTGTCTCTTGCAATCTTAACCTTCATCAATGAAAGTCAGTTTTCAGTTAGCCCAATCATGTTGTGTTTGTGGAAACTCTTAAACCTGAATTAGGGCTTACAGTAGTCAGGCGTTTTGCCAAATGTCCAGTTTTAGCCTGCTCCAGAATCCCTCCCACACCTAAATCTTTTGGTCATGTCAATCTTTATTTTTCTAGCTGATGTCATCTTAAAACCTAAATCAATCTCAGAACACGAATGTGACAAAAATCCAATAAATCCCCCTTCAAAGTAAAACAAAAACGGTCAATGACTCAAAACTCGGCAGCTGTGGCAACAGTTCGTGATCCAAGGTGAGAGGAGGAATAACAACTGTTTTATCCAATGCTGGATGACTGACAGCTACTGTAATGACAAATAGAGAAAAAATGTGTTTGGGTTCTCTTCAGCATTTTTCATATTCTCTTGATAGATTCAGGGAGGGGAAGAGACAAGTTTTCTTACTAAGACGTTGACATCAAAGCAGGAGGAAAGAAAAGGAGCCAGCATGACACGAGCAGGAGGATGTCAGATGGAATTCCATGGCACACTGGGATTTGGCTTCGGGCCAACGGGGTATTGAGATAAAGGCCATGGGGTTTTGCTGGTCTATAATGTGCTCAGGGTCTTCCTCTGTCACCCTTACATGACACTGAACCCGAACTGAAATTTCAAAGATGACAGAGATTATGAATCAGGCAGTCAAGGGACTTCTGAACACTGTAATATGTTGTATACGTTCATTTTGCACAAATCATGTATGTTGTACTATGGGTTTTCAATATTCAGAGCTGGATGACATCAGAACGTGTACAAAGGCCTTTAAGAACATATTTACCAGAGCTGCAGATGAAATTATAGCGTGATTGGGTACAAACCTACGTTAATTAAATTTAAGGGATTTGCAGTATTTGCAGGAAATTCCCCATCAAATTAAATCTAATATCTGTGTTCACTTAGACAAAATGGCAATTCAATTGGTCTGCGCTGCGTCAGATGAACCACACACATTTTTAAAAGGACCCGTTGCATGCATGCGACCGCTCCTCCTCCTCGTCCCTCCGTGAAGGCTACAGAGAAGCGCGCACACACACTGGCTGTACACGGGCGCCTCAAACCTCAGCACTAACACAGCACAGTCGGCTGTGTAAATATACAATAAACAATTCTCTGCAGACATCAAATAAATGTTGGTTTGAGTGAAAACAAACTCAGATTCCTTCCAAATGTTCCTTCCTGCGAGCAGTCAGCTGTTTAAAGTCTGGTGCTAGTGAGGTTACACACCTGTCCACCGTTCCTGTCTCACAGCGGTGCTGAACACCAGAGCGTCCCTCTTCGCATGACATCGTACGTCATACACATTGTGCCACTTTGAAAATCTGCGTTTTGTTATGACCTCACCCGATTTTTAACAAATCACCTGCTCAGTGACGACAGTCCAGAGGCTTCAGACACAGAACTAACACACAATAATAAGGATGAGGATGTAACCATGAGGCCTCGTCCCCTGGTCAACACTCACCACCACTCTCCTTCTGCCGCGTCAACAACAAAAAAACCCTCTCTCTCCTCTTGGATGTAAATGTAGACAGCTCTCAACCCTGTGGATGGGTGAGGAGCAGCACTAAGGGGGCTCACAATTGGAACCAGATGGGTTCTTAATATGTGCATGCCTTTGCATGTGAACATGTCCATGCAAGTGTGCACGTATGAATTAATGATACAGCAGCTCTCAGGTTGGCACCGCATGGCAACAAACATGAATATATAAAACCAACGCATGTCATTAATATGGAAAAGGTTGTGCGATGGTTTGCACAAGAAAGGGGGAGGCTGTCATATATTGTTACTGATAAATGAAGCATTAAGCAAAGCTTCATTGTTGCTGCTCTACGTGGGGCTGTCAGGTCGTGGCCAAACAGAGAGCGTTTAAAAATGAAAATGAGAGCCAGCGTGAGATTGGCGATGGGGCTGATTCGTCCACTGATCTAGTTTCACTATCATCTTTGATTTGAAAGGCTCGCTCCTCTTACTGAGATGTTTGCTGCTTGGGTTTCTCCTCTTTGGCACGCTGTTGTTTAGGTTGGCCTCCCGTTGTGACTCTAAGTCCATGATCCCATTTTGGGCTCTCTTTGAGTGGAGTCAAAACGATGAGAGACTCACTCGGCCGTTCCAGCTGCCTCGGCGTCTCATGTGTGCTCCGTGACATGCATGCTTTTCATTATTCCCTTGCTTGCTGGTACTCCCTGGACACTCAAACATGACTAAATGTTTGATTTGATTGGCGATACATGACTCTAAACTGCAGGACTTACAAGTACAGAAAACACAAAGAATTATGATACACAGATTTTAAAGCTGAAATGGAGGTCAAATCAACTTTTAGGTTCGTGATATTTTCCCTAAATTAGTTTTGACTTGGACAAATTATGAATTGATTGGAGGATCAACAATAAACTGACATATATTTATCATCATTTTAGGTCAAAGTGACAAACATTTCATGGTGAATTTTTAATTATTTTCCCTTTTTCATATCATTGAGAATTGAATCTTTTTTTTTTTTTTAGAATAAATGAGCAACTGGGTATTTACGTCGTTGTTTTTAGACATTTTATTGACACCGATTAATTGATTGACCGACTCATCAGAACAATCATCAACAAGTTATGTCTTAAGTGTATCAGAATAGTTTGCTTGGTTTTGCACAGATCTGCCAGAGTTGGTGGAGTTGTGCTGACATCCTACACATATATATGTCTTTATAGCACAAGTGTGTGTGTGTGTGTGTGCATCTGTCTGCACGTATGCAGCTCAACATCTTTTGTTTCAACCACCACAGAGTTTCCAGTTGTCAACCTGAAGATCAAGAGCAGCAATTTGACAAAATTATAGCACGAGAAAGAAACGCAATTCAACGGCGGTCAGAGTGAATCATGGTCTGAGCGCAGATTATAAGAGGTTGTAAAAGACAAGGGAGATAATCCGCTAAGAATGTGTCACCTCAGATTACAGCTGTCACTCCTCAGATGGGATCAATGTGCTGACAGATGAACCTGTTCTTAAAGGAGACTACCTACCAAGTTCAGCATTTTTCATATGTTGGGGAATAATAACTTCTAATCTGAATGAGAAAAACAAAAAACATTTCTGCCACACTCTCATCTGTCATTCATTCCATATTTACCAGGTGAGATATTAAATGAATATAAATTAGATTAACTGTCACAGGAGCAATTTCTGCATTCCACAAAGTCTGATTTAATGACGAACAATGAAACACAATTTCATTGTCATTGTTCCAACCGAGGAGCTGAATGATGTCTGTGTGACTGCTTATCCCCATACAGCCACATCGACCACGTCAACCTTAGCAACCCAGACAACGAAAAAGCACAAGACCGCTTTATTCTGATCGCCTGCAGTCCACCAATTAAAACAGGCGTTTACGGCCTCTTGTTGGATTCCGATCTTATTGTGCAATTCAAACAAACACAGACAAAGACCAGAAAAACTCTAAATGTTAATCAGATAATTACAGATATTATCCTGCAATCAGACAAAGATGGCAGAAGGGAGACGCACGCAGGCTAATATGCATGCGGTCACTGTCACAGTAACTTGCTCATCCTTGTGGGAACATGATGTAACGTGCAGAGCTGGACGCATCTATTTGTCATCCAGGAGCGCTGGTTGTGGCCTTTACGCTTCAGGAAGATCTATCGCATCATTGAAACTAGAAACTGCAAGATTGTGGGCTGTCGCAAATCAAAGTTATCAATCGTGAGAGAATCTTGATGAAATCTTAGGTCTTGGATTCGAAACGGAGGTCTTAGATTATATTATACGGTACGTCCATCGCCACTTTCACTACATTTGAGGAGAACAGGAGATAATCTGATATCATACTGCGAGGCCTGCAGTATACATATACCATTGCAGTTATCAGTCAGTTTGAGATTTAAAAAGAACCCCATAAATATTAACATTTTTGTGATTTTTGTCGTAATGAGGACTTATTTTGTACTACAGGTTAACAGTCATTAGACAGAACGAGTCAGTGAGACCACACCGCATTCACAACACCCACAGATAAATTTTGGTGCCGTGCCTGACAGACATTTTAAGAACCCCCAAAGCCTGGACAGCCTCACTATGTGATTACAACGAATCACCGTGTCAGAGGTGGATCGTAAAGAGCACTTTAATAAACCATTAGCTCTTTAGGTGAGCACTTTCCTTCCTCCACTGGCTACGGTGCACAGATTTCCCCCTGGTCCACACAAAGCCATATGTACGCGTGCACTAATGACGATGATTAAGGACGTCTGGATTACATCTTGCTGTGGTTCATGACACACACACACCCATCCAGCCACCCACCCACCCACACAAACACAATCTGAACACTTGGAGACACAAAGTTTGAGAAAACTAGATAACATAAGCAAAGTTGTGTAATTGACAACGCAATTAAAAGTTGAAATACACAGGTTTTCCACATAATAGTGCTCCACGACAGAGATTACATTCATTAAGGATTTTAACCAACTCATCACACTTGTTTATGTGCGGCAGGCTGGAGTAAATAATGACTATAAACACCGCTGATGGACTCGTTTAGCAACTGTGTTCAAAAAATGGAGATAGATTTTAAATAGGAGATGGAATGGAGCCCTAATCCTGATCTCATCTCAACTAAGCAGCACCGCCATCATGGGGTTTTAAACCAGCATCCGTACACTTAAAGACAAGCACACATAAAGAGTGATGACTCAGTTTCAGCTCGTCAGACAACGTCAAAACAACTGGTGCATTTTTAAGGGATTTCCAGATCCAGAAAAACAAAGTTAAATCTGATCTCGATCTGATGCCTTTCTATATTTTGCTCCGGTAATTCTCCCATGACTTTTGAGTGTGACACAATGAAGTCTACTTTCATAACTCAACTCATTATAGAAACACAAAAGAGCTGGACACGGGCCGCAAACAATGAAGTTCTCTTCAGGGACATTTTGGTCTTCCTAAACTAACAGCAGGGGAAATCTCAAATCCTAAAGACAGGAACTAAAGAATACAGCACCATTTGTCTTTGAGGACAAACCAATTATCTCCTGGAGCAGGAAGATGGCTCTGTAATTCTCTACACATAGGGCAATGAGGTAAGCCCTCTAGTCTGATAAAATTAGGCTTAAATGTCTGGGCCGAGTTACGCGAACAGTGACCGCCTTGCCCATACAAATGAATCATGGAGCCAGGCGGGCAGTCAGAGAGAGAGAGGGAGCAGGACTGGAGCAGGACAACAGGTGGTTGACAACTTAAGAGAGAAAGAGGGTCATCATCCACTTAGAGGAGAGCAGCGCGTCTGTCTGCTGCTCCCCAGGTTCCACTGAGCTAAGCCAGGCAACAGAAGGGCCCAGGAATCAGGTGAAGCCCAGTCAGAGAGCTTTGGGGTCAGGGTTGAGGCAAATACTCTCAAATGCTGCCCTGTTGGGATGGAACCTATCACATCATGCTGAGGCCAGGGATGTCTTAAGGTGATGTGCAGATCAAAAATCAATATTTCTAGAAATGACAAAACGGCTCAGGGTGCTCTCTTATACAACCACCGGGCAGTCTGGGTAACCTTATAAATCTTAGGAGAGCTTTAAGGAGAAATATGTATGAAGACCAGTGACTTCACGTTACAAGAGAAGAGACAAATTCAGCGTCTGACAGCTCACATCTTCATAGTTTTCCCAGGCCGTGGGTTATTTTTGCAGCCCGTATAGGGGGCACCGCGTTTCTTTCTGTGAGTCATGTTTAGGTCTGTGTGTTCCGCTACTGACACGTGCATTGGCCGTGGTGCCCCTTACCAATAAACAGCACACATAACTGGCATACAACAGCTCTCAGAGTAATCTCTTACATTACAATTAAATCCAACAGGTAACAACAGAAACGTACGATTGTTTATCAGAACCTGGTGCCAAAGTCTGACTGAGTCGAGTAAACAGCAGTTAATAAAACCTAAGCAGTTAGTCGCCTTTGTTTAATGAAATAATTAAAAAACCCCTGCCCATCGCGTGCGACTGCGTGCGTTTGCGTGCACACACACGTTTGCAGATGTTTCCATTCAGCCCTCACTTCCAGCTCCCTAACATTACACAAAGACAGCAGGAGGCCCAATAAAACAAACTGATAGCACAGTGACTCCAAAAACATTAAATCCTTTAAGTCTCTGCTGTGTGCCACAACTCAGGTCTCTCAGTGCTGCTGATTCTCAGTCAAATGAAACATTTAAACTGTTTGCTTTAGTGCAATAAAAAAAGAAATGCACTGCAACTACAGGTAATTACGCTTCATACCTATGTGGTGATACAGACTGAGGAAGGAGGAGGAGAATGGACGGAAGGACACTTTCGATACGGAGCGGCCGGTTACTCACCGATGCAGGCGTGGACTCGGACTGATAGCTGCGTTCGAAGAATGATGCTGTGTTTCCTGCCTCTCCTGTGGAGAAAGTTACAAAAAGAGAGAAAGGTGAATGTTTGTTGGGTATCAAGCCATCCATTGGGGCTGTGCAATATGTTGTATTCTTATAGTTGTCACAATATGTCATTCATGCAATGCATACCGAGGTAACTGAGGTGAACAAAGGGCTGAGAGTCCAACATCATCCTACTATGACCAACGACCTTGCCAAATTACATGTTTTGTTTACGCAAACTTTATCACTTTGGCTAGGCTGAATGAAAGAATAAAAAAAATGTCCATCTCGTGCTTGACGCAGCTCATCTGTGATTAGTCGCACAAAGTTTTTATGCTAACCAGTGTGAGTTTATGCTTCATAAACTGCAGCATGTGCACATAGCGGCGATTTGATGCTGCGCAGCTAAATCTTAGACTTATCGGGTCACTTATCATTATCGCGCTGTTGGACAAGTTGTCGCACATCGCAGTGTTGTTCCATATTGTGCAACTCTGCTATCTATGTTTACTTGTGTGTGAGTGTGTGTTTGGCACAGGCTTCCGTATCTAGATGCAGACAGAGACTGTCTCTCTGAACCAAAGTGTGCCATCGATATGCCAGAGGCAGACATGTGCAGACAGGTCGATAGAGATGGGCAGCTACTGTGTAAAAGTGCAAAACGATCTTCTTTGACAACAAAACTCAGACATCTTGAAATCCTTGCACGCAACACAAACTTAGCGATGATTTCTGGTAAACAAAAGTAGCTTCAACAAAACAAGGAGAAGGTCGACGAAGGTGAGAATGAATGATGGGACTTCAAAAGGTCAGCTCCACCCTCTGGGTCCACAGAGAATCCATGAGAACCCCGCGGATGGGTACAATGTCTGAATGACAACAATGGCGACAACAATGAAACCGGCACAGTGAATGAGTGAGAGAACAGCCTCGTTTGCATAGATGTAATAAGTAACTTGTTTGCTCATAGAAGTTTAGCTCAACTTTGTACATAGAAACCTTTTGGGAATTTCTCAAGCAAAGTCCTAATATATTTGATGGACCTGTCAACAAATGTTTCCAGTCTTGTGGGTTGAATTTTGTTGGAGTGACTGACTGGACTTTTGTGGCCTTTTTCTGTTTTTGCCTCCACTTTTGGTGCTCATAAAGGACTTGTTTGTTCATGTTATGGTTGTTTTTCTCGTTAGATTACATTACATTGAGTTATAGACTGTTTTCGCCCCTTATTTGTCTTTTTCGGGGGGAAAATGACAAATATGGGGGCAGTTTTTCCTTTATCATTAATCTGTAAACTAGACCCAAACCGAGACAAGATCATAACAGAAAGCACTGCATCGCACAGCACGCCCCTCCTAATTTGGAACCTGGACAAATGGACTTTTGTGGTGCTCACACAATGGTGAGTTGACGCTTTTGACTGGCCAAAGCAGACTGTCGCTGTTGGTGACAATCAGGCAGCGGGAGTCTGAGCGAGTGAAAAATGAAGAAAGAAACTCTATGCCGCTGCCTCACCAGCATCAGTGCACACAGACAGAGATCTTTCCTGCCCCAACCAGTCAGAGCGATATGCTGAGTTGACATGCACACGGGGAGATCACATCACACGGCAGGAGAAGCCTGTCTATGCTCATAATTTATCAAATATAATATCCAGCAACAAGGAGAGGCGACGCAGGAGCAACATCTGTCAACATGGACCCTCGCTGGTGAGATGAGACGGCAAACAGGAACTTAATCCTTTGTGATGCTGTCGAGACAAACGTGTAACCAGAGCCATTTTGTCACGAACGTCTGCTTTCTCTCCGTTTCGCTGCAACTGTATCCCTGTGCTTAACCGAGACCTGAGGCTACGCAGGCCAACGTGCTCATTATCAAATTAAACAAAAGTGCATGGAGTATAAATGAGGCTTTCAGACCCCCCTCAAAGATTAACAATCGGACACTGACACACACACACACACAGCACTGCAGGCCTGTAAGGGTAAAACATGATGTAACAGAAACGACACGACAGAAAGATAATATCAGCTTGGCAACAAATCAACAACGTTTTGGGTTAGAATACACTTCTAAATGCCTGATCCTCGTCTGTGCCAATGTTCTGCCTTCCAGAAGTGACATACAGCACGCATAATCCAGACAAGACAAGCATATCGCTCGCTGTTAGAGCTGATCAGAGATCCTGCCTCTGTAATAAATATTATTAATACCACGTGATAAAATATCATATTTCAATATTTTTCACAATATTGACCTGATGATGATGATGTGTTTCAATGCAAATACGATACAAATTTAATAGTAAGCAAAGTTTTCTTGTCATATTGTTAACTAGTCGTATCGTCTTAAATAAAAAGCCAAAATATGCTGGGTTCAAAATAGTTTTTTTTCATTCAATTTCACATTTTCAAGGGAACAGGAACCCTGAGATGCATTAGGTTTCAAAAAAATTATTAAAATCTCTTGTACAAAATGCCAACGCAAAATCTTTTTGAAGTTTGTGTATGGTAAAAATGGTAAAATGGCCTGCATTTCTTTTGCGCTTTTTTTTCCAAAGCTTGGTAACCATGGAAGGCCCACTTGCTTTTCTGGAGCAATTTGGAGTTAGGGTCTTGCTTAAGGACCTTCAACATGGAGGGGCGGGGGATAGAACCGGCAACCCTTCAATCACTAGGCGACCTCCCTTACCCCCCTTTTATACAAACCAAGTTTGTATTAAAAACTGAAAAAATGTTACTTTATTTTCCAGCAAATTTAATTGTGTAAATGACAAAAGAGCATTTGACAACAGTATTCCAAAAATGCATTCCTTCCGTCATGTGAACTAAATGAATCATCATCCATTATCATCATCATCATCATCTTAGTCACTTTGCTTATCAAACGTGTAGCGATGCCGAACTGGAAACTTAAAAACCGTACTTGCTAAATCTACCCTCATTGCTCCCTTTTCGCTCGGTCTTCATCCTAACACCCGGAGCCGCAGCAACTGGACAGGTGGACGTCTGCCAGCTCTGAGCTCTCTGGCTTTATCTGCAGCAGCATTACCGGCCCTGTTTATAAAACATCCCATAATATGTACCCACAGAAAGTGAACGGGGAGAGTGAGAGGCTTACATACTTGAAATACAGTCAACCCAGTGCTTCCCCAAGAAGACCAATTAGTGCAAGGGAGAGGGCCCCACAGAGCCCCACTGACTCAGCACTTCTGGGTGAATGCTCAGAGTCTTCATGGAGACGCCGAGTAAGCCAAGGGGCTACGAGGAGGCGGCAGAGTCGGGCCAAGACTAACCGAGGGCTTCATGTCCCTCAAAGGACTTCACTAACCACTGATTAGAACTCCGCCACATACACATAACCCCACATACACACACGCCGAACAATCACCGAGCTGTTCCGTTCCCTTCATAATACCCTTAAACTGCTCGACAACGCAGAGGGGACAACTGGTGTTTGATTTCCCCCCTTGAAGTTCAAGCTGCACTCTGACAATTCCTCTGGATCATTTCAAATGCACATTTTCTCCTCAAATCAAAACGCCGTGTGCTGCGAGCGTCTACGAAAACCGCGTCCAAGTGGGTCAGAAGAGAAATGAAAATAATGAAAGCGGAGCTGTCCTATGAGAGATGAAAGGATATGATGAGAAACTGTGAATAGCTGAGGCCTCCAGAACAAGAACAGTTGGATTTTTTCAATCTGCTTCGACTTCTAAGTGGTTGTCAAAACCATCAAGAACAGGCCGTAAAACCAAAAAGGGCACATTCAGCACAGTTTGTTGCTTTGTGTGTATCAGAGCGATGAAATGATAGAAAGTGTCTTTTTCTTCCGTTTGCATGCTTTCTGTCAGCGCCGCAGTTCACATTCTGAAACCATTATCCAGTCCATAACAGAGAGGCCGTGTGTGACTCCGGGAGGACTTAAACGTTCACCAAGTATCTGCCATTCAAAGTCACATGTCCAAGCAAAAACAACACTCCGTAAGTGGAAGTACGACGATAATAACGCCAATAAAAATGGACCTGAAGTCCTCAAGCTGACTCCCGCTCTTCAATCCGTATAATCCACTTAAATATTCCCGCCTGCAAACACATATCAGGACATTTAATCCCACCTCAGCCCCCCCACACACTCCATATTTGCCCAGGTCTACAGGAAATTGAGCGCACGGGATTCAGCTATTCACGATGACCAAAAACCCGCATGACACGTCGACTCGGTAAAAATGTGAGAATACGTCTCAGCACATTTATAATCTCTAAGTGAGGCTGTCAGAGATGAGATGGGATGGGGGGGGGCGTCGTGAGAGGGGGGGTTAGGAACCACATCTCCTATATCTGAGCCTCATAACACGGCGTGGAAGTGATTATGGACCTTAAGCTCCTGTGACATGGATATCTCCTGGCTGTGTGGTGCTCTGTCGGAGGATCATACTTTAATCTGATTGTAAAGACACTAGGTATGACACAGGCACCTCTGGAATGTAACCTGCCATTAATATCAATTACAGACACGCAGGGCCTACGATCAGGAGAGCTCAGCAACTCAGCCAGTATATGTAGTCCACTATGTTAGTAATGCATGTTGACCGCAGCCAGATAGGATTTCATTTTGTTGCTTGTTAACTGGAGTTATTGTAGGATTATTACTTAGAGAGCGCTTGTAAAGTACAGAAAGAAAAAGCCAAACGCTCAAATTATTTTCTGTAAGTTTAATCGTCTGGGCCGGCGTCTGCTGTCAACAGATCTGACGCAGTAACAAAAGAACGAAAATAGGAGTACAATACAACAAGTAAAGGTGAAAAGTCTCATCAGACTGTTTATTAGCTCAATAATCATCAAATCACCAACACAGAGCAGTGGGAGAGGTAATCATGGGCACATCAGCACCATAAAAAGCCTGCGCGCTGAACTGCCCTATTTTTACAAATTGGCAAACCACCTTCACCCCCAGCCTCCTCAGACAACACTGTGTGGTTTTAATGACACACATCCATACCGGGCCGTGCCAGCTGGAAGCAGACGGGCCCTGGCAGGCTCGGCGTGTGACGAGAGAAGAAGTGGACCACTTTAACCTCACAGCTCTCAATAGATTCCCATAAGCTCCTAACAGTTTCAGATGGAACTGGGAAGGGACGGCGTTTTCGGCGTCCAATAGAAACACCGAGCCAGAGAGCGGCTTATGAATTCCAAGTTAGACAAATAAATCCATACATGTTTGTGGTCCCGCCAACCAGGAACTTCCATGCCAACCTTTGGTTTGCGATCAACCAAAATGGGCGGCACATGAATGATATATCAACATACTCCACGCAGTACATGAAAAACATATGGAGCCAATAAAGTTGGCCGCAGAAAGCGCAGGGAACAGAAATGAAACAGGATTTTCATCTAAGGTCGAAGATAAAGCCTCCACGTAACCCCAGTAACAATGCAGTTCAATCAGAGAGCTTAACGTGCGTTTGAAGACGGTGTGCGATTGGAGTTTGGCCACATCTAATGAGGTACCACTGAATTTATACCATCGAGATTCGTCATGAGCCTCATCCACACCTCTAAGTGATGTCTATGACATCACCGCTGCAGGTAATATAGGCCAAATGAATGGAGGAACGCCATGGAAACTTTGATTTAGAGCGTTAGAGGAGGGGTGCCGCCACACAACCGATAAAACACATCGAGACATTCACACTATGATCTAATAAACCACCAGCTGACATGTAACGGCTTCTCTTCCATGCTTGTATATAACAATTTTATAACTACATATGTATCCATTCTACGTTTTCTTTCTGAACAGTTCGGCGGCTTTGGTGCGGGCAGGAGGACAAAACGGAGAATAAAAGACGTGTATTCAGATGTAGTGTGACCGTGGTTGATCTCATCCCCATCTAAAATAGATCGTGATGTGTTATTGTCGCTGAGTGATGCAGAGAATTCATTTCCTGGGGATCCTCAGGCTCCTGAAGTTGTGAGAGTTGTGCTGAAATGGAGACTCCCTCAGGTGGGCTAAAGTCTGTCCTTTCGTCGTCTTTTACAGACCCGCTCTCCCCTTGAGAGCGGCTCACGGACCGGACAGCTCAATCAGCTGAGGCCCATAAAAGGGATTATTTTGCTCATTTATCCTGGAGCAAAATGGGTCATTACCATTATGATCCGGACCACGCTAATAGAACCAAACTAGGCAGCAGGATATCAACAGATATCCCTGGAACCAAGGATTTGAGGACCTTTTCCTCTTATCTCGCCTGCGTTTTTACCTTCCCTCCCTCTCTCTAGAAACAATAACGACATTGTTGACTGCTGTTAAAGAACAGAAATAGTTTGGAGTCTTTTGCCCGTAGTCAGTCAGACGTTTGAAAAACTCTTGATTTCTGTAATTAAAAACTTTGAATTAGCTGGCTCTTGTATAACGATTCTTTCTACTTTACATGAAAAAAACATCTATTCCCGGACAAGCCGTATTTGGCAATAACATAGTGTGTAGGCATAATGTTACACACCTGCCAGTCCCTCTTATGTTTTCAATTTGAGCTGCACCTTTTGAGGGCACGCGGCTAAATGAGCAACATTTTATTGAGTGATAAATAATCTTTTAAATTTTTTGACATTTACAGCCGTAACGGAGAACACCTTTTATTTCATTGCGTTGATTAGAAGCTTAAGATGGCCACGAGGTTATGGAGAGAGTGAGACACACAGAAAGGACTGAAAGCTGTCTTACCCTCCTTCCTCCTGAAATCCTTCCAGTTCATCTCTCTGTTCCGCCAGGGTCGACTCCAAGTCCAGGTAGCTTCCATTATGGGACAGCTGAAGGGAACAGTCATCGGGCTGAGGAAGAGGAGGGACATGAAGTTAGATGTTATTTTGTCAGATCTCCTCTCTTGAGGTGATATTGTGCACACTATAGAGGACAAACTGTTTAAAAAAAATGCTCATCTGCATATGGGAAATTGACAGAAGGAAGACATTTGAGGGACGGTTGAAGTGTGCAAAATGTTGCTGTATGCTGATCTGTTTGGAACACGCCAGCTGAATTCAGAACACGCAAACACAGAACTCAGTACTCTGTCAGGGGTGATAATCTTACAGTGCTTTTATAAAAAATAGAATAGAATAGAATGTCTTTATTGTCATTGCACCATTCTAAGATAAAAATGCATGGACCCTATAAGACAGCAGTCAAAAATCGAAAATTATTGCGGTTGCAGTTTGAGCTGATATTCTTAACATCCAAGCAGCGAGTGGTATCAAGTGTCCTGAAGCTACTAACGTCGCAATAAAAATTCACACAGCAGAAAACGAGCATGATCCAGCTGCAAAAAGTAAACATTTCATGTGATGATGTCACCTTTTAACAACCACAACTGTTGTAGTAAAGTGTGATTTATGCTCGCCTTTTGTCATATATTTTCTATATATGATCCAGTAGGATTGTAAAAAATGGGGAGAGGGACCGTTGGTATGTTGATGGGACGTCCCTCGTCACTCCAAAAAGGTTTGATGTGTCAACAAGTGAAAGTGTTTAAATGTGTAAGGATTTTACTGCTAAAAATGTTAAGGTCACCTGTTTTTAAGGAGTGCACCTTTACCACGGTCCCTTACTGCAATGGACACCACTTTGATATCCGTTCTTCTTAACAATGGTTCTCAGTCATGTAGTTGCACAATCTGCACTATCATGATGGCAGTGCAGCCTTTTGAGTTGCATGTGGGTAATTCCTGATTTCAATTTGCATTGGACCGATTCCCAAATCCCACGCTGTAGAGGAATGTCCACTTCAAGGATCAAAACTGAAAAACTATCATTTTAAGCTCACTTTCATATGTATCATAACGATGAAGTGTTATTAAATGTAAACGTGCAGATCCGGCGTCATCTTTTCGTCAAGTACGTTCGCACATTCTAAACATCTGTGTTCTTTTTATGACTCCGTGGCCCCGCGCACGGTGTATTTTAGGTTTGCGTCCAGTCTGCAGTGGACCAGAGAGAGTCGTTTTATCAGCAACTGTCAGCACTGTACGATGACGAAGTGAAAAGCCATGCAGATTTGGAGGAACTTGGCAGCCTGGTGCCTCTCATCCCTCAGCTCTCTGTCTGATAATCTATCACTGGACGGAATTATGATGTAGAGGAGGTACTGTAAGAGTTGTCTGGTCTCGAGTGGTTCTCATCACTTGTCTGTGGTCAAGGACACGGAGAGCCCGAGTGTCTGTTCGCATGTGTGGTTGACCTGCAAATTGGAGATATTAACCTATTTGTATGGAGAGCCTGTCCGCTCCACGGGACAGCAGCTCCGACAGAGACGGAGAGGACAGGAAAACAAACACCATTACAGGGGGGAAAACATATGACTTAAGTGGAGCGAGAGGCACCGCTTTGCTCCATCAGTCTAGATGAATACAGTATGACAACAAAACACTTCGGAGCTCATAAGTATGCCGAGCGCCTTCATTTGTCTCTTTATCGAACCACATGAAAGATTTTTCACCCTCAGATATTTTCGTCTAAGTGAAAGAAGTGTAAACATAGGCAGTATGTAGCTTTTAAAAGCAAGAGCTCCTAGTTCCACCCACAAATGATTGTAACTTAATTGAATATGGAAGAGGAAAGACTGGGAAAGACATTATGGGCCTGATGTCTTTGATCTGTTCAGCCACTCTGTTTGTATTACTGCACTACAATACTCAAGAACTGTGTCATATTTGAGAACTGAAACAAAACATGTGGTTGGCTTAGGCTACGTCTCTCTCACTGACTCTCTGTCTGAGTCCCTCTCTGTCTCTCTATTTCACTCTCTAAACTGCCTTGTTTTCTCTCCATGCATGGTAAAAACGAAGGCTTATTGGTAATATAATAGTTCCAGAGATTATAGGGCTGAAGGTCTTCATTTTGAGAGGACACCGTGATGAGTCAATGCACAAGATTGATGTTGTTAAAGTTATTTAATCCCCTGGGAGATCCTACTGTCTCTAGGATAGAGAAAAGTCTTATTTGGAATTTTCTGAGTTTTTACAGTAAGACAAGCAGAGGGAGAGATATGTGAAAAAGGCAAACAAACACAGATTAAGACAGATAGCGGTTAAGGGAGGAGACCGCGTCGCCAGATTACAGGAGAGATTCAGGTGGCAAGGGCAAACTTGATATATTTGTAGTCTGTGGGGAAATGGGTTGGAGGGTTCTATAAAAGTATCATGAAGGAGAATAAATACCAATGCAAGAATCAAAACAAACAAAACAAAAAATTACTCCAGATGATCTCGAACAACAGGTTTCTCTATAACCTATAAAATATATATATATACGTATATCAAATAGAAAAACAAGAATTGCATGATTAAAAAATGGAATACTGTCCAACGGTCCATAGCATCAAAATCCTTTAAGTATCAATATTGTCTTCAAGTAATGGAATATGAAAGTCTGATCAGTCAGTATCCTTCCTATAGTTTCAGTTTGTTTTTAGTTCTCAGAATAACACGTAAAATGAAGCTGGATTGGTGTAAAAGTGTTAAAAACAGTGCTCTCATCCACCAGGATTCTTTCCAGCTTTATGCTCTGTATCACAACCTGAAATAGACAAAAACATTGGGCTGAAGTTACAGCTGTAACCAGTAATTAGCCAACTGTGGAAACAAGAAATGCATTTCCCCACACAGTTTGGATTCCCAGACCGAGTCGGAATAAATCAGGGCAGCCGAGGGTACGCTGCACAAAATCATTAAGGCATTCATCATTCAATCAGGTCACTAGGTCATCTGTACGTCCCTGCTCTGTCCCCCTGCTTCTTCATATAACTTTCGTCATATAATCTGAACGGATACGCACAGGTCAAGAGATCGTGCCGTTTGTAGCCACGACTGAGTGATGACCATACCGTGAATGGTTCTTAATCCAGGAGGAGTGCAACCAGATTATCAGTAGTAGTGACTTCCTCAGTTGTCCCCTGCCCAGGACTTGAACCCACAATGGCCCTATGATGGCCAAGTGCAGAAATCTAACCACAAGTACTCTGCTCACACACTGAGGTCTGGCCTCTCCCTTCAACCACCATACTGTGGTCCACTGACCAGAGAGGCAGTTAAGGCAAAAAGGGACTAAAAATAAACAGCATGCAATTTCCAATTCAAAACTGGTATCACTCCAGATTTCTTTGTCTTCGGAAGGAAGACATCTGGAATGAGAAAGCACATCCTGAATGCACCGTGCATCCATTTAATCTGCTTCACTAAGACAGAATAACGAATCCTACATGACAGAATGCAACATTAGCAACGTCAGGTTTATTTGACAAAGGCGTACCGAGGGGGACATATGTGGTCCTTCAGTAGGTGGACCATGAGTACACATCATATATAAAATACAGGAAGTTGATGCCGGACAAAGAAACCGCAACATTGATCTCAAGAGGCTGTCAAATCTAGAGTGGGAGCAATATGACTGCATTCTTCAGAGAGGAGCCGTCTGCCGAGACAACGCTCGAAAATACAGAGATCGGCTAAACCTCAACTCTACATAACAATGTGTAAAAGAATTCAAAAGGGCTTTGACGGGTTTGAAGGGGGAACCTGTACTTTACAGCATTTAACATAACTTCTCATTATGGCTCTCTGCAATTTCTGCAGGGAAAAACACTGCAGCAAAACAACCACACCGAAAAAGTGAAATTGGTAAAGTGCGAGTTGGTTCTCCAAGACTTCGCCACATTTTCCCTTCCTTTAGTTTTGCTTTGCAAACCGATGCGAGGTCTCAAGGCCACAGAGCCACAAACCTATAAAGCACTGACATCGAAGACGGCACGTGAGGGTCGATCGATCGGCTGAATTGCGTCGACGAGGACGGCGGATTTGCGATGACTGGCAGACTTGCGTGCGTACTTGTTTGAAATAGATGATGCATTATTGATAGGAGCAGCAAACGGCTGACTCAGGAAGTGTCCTGTCATGCTTTCCATTTGCAGCAGAGGGGCTGATTTATACGTGCAGCGAATAACGGCCCTGTCTTCATCACAAACTTCTTCTTACAACTTTTATGAAAGTATTGCTAATCTTGAAAGAAGACGATTGAATTTACTGTAGTGTAATAACAATAATAAAGTTTTGCATGCTCTTTTCTGAAAGGCCACAGGCTGCGGGTTGCTAATGTTCTCTTGGAACAGAATTTTCTTTCCTATGAGCAATTTGATATGCAGACAATAGCTTTTGATAGCCAGCACTTTGTAACTTTTTCCCTTTGCTTAAAAGGGGGAACTGAATTATTTTCTTCATAATGTTATATTATTTCGACCGAATGTGCTGCTAGAAGACGATCCAATAAACCGACAAAGTGCAAAAGTGCAAGTGAGAAAACTGACTTCAAAGTGTATCCGCCAGACTGGTCATTCTTAAATGGTATTTATGGTTTTAATTAAATGGATTAAAGTGACACTAGATTAACATTAAACTGATAAAAGTTCAACTCTTGGCTATGACATTTTATATTTACAAAAACAACACACAGAACATTACTTTTATGATGTTTGACTGTTTACAGACACTCAGACTAGGTGCCCACCCCCATGTCGCACGCCCACCCACACACACACACCCTTAGAGAGACACTTTGCCATGTGCCTCCCGTCTCCCTGCACACAGAAACTGACAGGAACAGCCCAGGCCCCCGGACAGCACATGCAAGCTGTTTTGGTTCCCTGGACACCATGTGTTAGCACTGTTCTATTTATACCAGCCTGAACTGCACATCCTAGACATCCATGGAGGCAGAGCTCCGACACAGCAGGACACACAAGCCGTCCCATCAAAACTATGCGAACGCCAATCTGTGAATTCATCACCTTTATGCGGTGACAGTCCTGTCATCGACATGACCGTCGCCTTCACCAAAAGCAAAACACGGATGTTTCCTCCAGTTGCTGCTAACCACTAATGCCCATGTGACCAAAGCTGACGACTCCGACGGTGGAGAACCTTCCGCTGGTACTCCCACCGCGTCTAGTTTGTGGTCCGGCTGGCCAGCTGCTAAACGAAGACCAATCGACTGTGCAAGGAACATCAGCCCTTTGTTTGTGTTTTTAATTGTGCCGTCTCAAACGGTCGAAACGCTCCTAGCCCGTCCTGCCGGTCAGACTGAGTGGGCCGGAGAATGAGAGCCAGGCTTGTGGTGAGCCACCGCATCCTGAGGCTTCCGTGACTTATCTTACCAGCTCCACTCAAACAAGATGGAGCACCGCGATCTGACAGGATGAAGAAAGACCCAAATTAACTTTCTATTAACTCGGCTTCACGACCAGATTAAGATGAATGCACAATGAGGATCCAGATTTAGTGTCGCCGTTGCTGTGTTTAAAGTTAAAGGTCAGCCGACGAGGCCTTCAGAGCGTGGGGTTTCATCAGAGAGCGAGCATGGCAACCTTCTCTCCGAAGAGATAACCTTACTTTTAGACACAGAAAAAAAAAAAACAGAAAATGGGCTTCAGGTTGACTCTTTTTTTTTTTGTCTGAACTTAAAAAGGGCAATTACACCATACCAAAGAGGAACATTCAGTTATTTTGAGCTGTTAAAAACTGGCAAAGGCTATTGTGGATCTTGGGAAGGTTTGCAATCAAAACAATGTGTACTGTTTCATTTCCTCCAACAGCTATAGATAAATCAAGAGCGGCATGATACGGCTGATGACCAAACACAACAACTCCAAGGTACAGGGAAATGCATCGAGCTCCCCGCCGAGGAAATGACGGAATACGACAAACAATAACATACGAAAACATGTTACGGCAGTTGAAAAGCATCTGAATAAGGAATATTCAGAAATATTCTCCATGTATGGAGATGTAGGGGCAGCTGATCTGTCTATAACTCAACAGCCCATGAGCAAGGCAGTGAATGGGGAGATTTAGAGCTGCTGCTGGTGAGCTTCCAGTTGGTAATCTAACTTCTCGTGATGTGCCAGGAAGAGAGGAAGAAAAGCGCAGGAATGCAAAGCAAGCTTGTGGCTTTGTAACGTTTGGGAGAAGACGAATACTTGTGCAATAGAACTGCACAAAACTACACAACTGGCAGTGACAGTGGTCCATTTTTCTACACGGATGGCACAATCGCAGCGGCCAGGTAGAACCTCAGCCACAAAACAGAAGGAAATGTTGATTTGAGATCTGTGCGAGAATCACAAACAAAATCTGGAGAATCTTCTTTATTTAATATTCCGCATTCCCAAATTAAAAGTTCTGAATTTTGGAAAGTCAGATGATGGGTGGCAGGAAAAGCAGGTTAATTTCTGTTATGGTTGAGCTAAATATTAACAGATGCAGTAGCTCCACCTCACAGCCAAAGCATGGCTGCCCAAAACTCAACTCCACTGACCAAACATTCCATAATGTCATGGTAACACACACAGCAATGGGTGACACTGAGAATGCACCAAAACAGAAAAACACTCTGTCAGCATCCCAAATAGGTAAAAATGGTGGTAAACCCTTTGAGCAGACTCATACGTTCCCCTCAGGTGCTGTAGCTGATTCACCAGCTGTAAACAAGTACATAAACAACGACATGTGCCATCCAAGACTCGGAGTGCTTACCTTCTGCGGGGCTTTGAGCAGCCTGTGGACCCCAGCGATCTGATTGATCAAAGGTATGTCCTCCCTGAAAGTGTACAGAGGAGGTCTGGTGGGCTCGGGGAAGCTGGTGCTGTTAAATGGATCGGTATCATCTAAGAACTGCACCCTGCAAACAAAGGTGGCCATGATGCATCCATGCAAGGCGGGTTTGGTTTCTCTGAAGAGCGGATGCGACACTCAAAAGCCTCAGCGCGCAACCGGGCCACGGTGAACCACCGGCAGGTCCTCTGCAGCAGCAAACCCTGCACCTCCTGCTATCCTTGTGCCTTCTCCATTCGCTGCAAACTGGCAGAGGGCCGGAGAGTCCACGAGTAAAGATCCAGAGGTTCGGTTTACTCGGAGATGAGCGCGGCAGCAGCGTCCAAGGGCATCGCGGTGCTGAAGCAGACTGAAGCCGAGCGGACTGCTGCTACACTTGGCGCCTGGCCTGTGAGAGCGATGGGAGCGAAGACAAACTCTGCCAGACACACACACACACGCACACACACACAGGCATGGAGCCGGCAACACACGGCTCAGATTACAGGCGCAACGGCGACCTCCGGTGGCCAAAGTGGGGAGCGCCCAAAACGCACTGCGACTGAAACTGGGGACAGATAGAGAGGGAGGGATAGGGGGCAGAGAGAAAGAAAGAGAGGGAAGAGAGAGGAGGCGTGAGAGAAGAGAGGGAGAGAGAGAGTACAGAGAGAACGAAGGAGGAGAGAGCAAGAGAGAGACAAATAGAGGGGAGAGAGAGAGATGAGATAGAGAGAAAGAAGCGAGAGAGGGAGGAGAGAGCCAGAAAGTGGGGAGAGAGAAGGGAGAGATAGAGAGGGGGAGAGAGATAGTGAGAGAGAAGAGAGGGGGAGTGAGAGAAGAGAGAGAGCAAGGAGAGAGCAAGAGCGAGACAAATAGAAGGGAGAGAGAGCCAGAGAGCGAGGGGGAGACAGACAAAGACAGAGAGAGAGAGAAAGACAAAGGAGAGATAGAGAAAGAGCAAGAGGAGGAGATAGAGAAAGACAGAGAGAAGAAAGAGACAGAGGGAGACGGGAAGACAAAAAATGAGAGAGGGGGAGAGAGAGTGATAAAGAAATTAAAAGAAACAAGAGAAAGAAATGACTAAAGAAAGACAAAGTAAAAGACCAAATAAATCACCATGACAGTAAATGAAGCAGCAGTCTCATGGATATCAATGAATTTGTTGTGATGTACCGGGAAGTTAGGCATGTCAATATTCTTCATACTGTCCATCAAAAAA
>OMNV01015925.1:70317-90887 GCA_900303265.1 Brotula barbata | reverse complement strand
CACACAAAAAAAAAAAAAAAAAAAAGACAAGATGATGGTGACAAAATGACAGAAATAAGGACAACAGAAAAAAAGTACATCATGTGCTCCTTTGCTGACTGGATTAGGGGAGGATGTATACGAGATTTCTGCACATCTCAGCAGATTTCCTTTGACTTTGTATTTTAGTCAATCGATTACAGACGTGGACCTAATGTACGAGTGAGCTGCAGCTTCAATTCCACCGATGTATCACGAGCGCTCAGCAGCGTCTGGACCGTCATGAAGCTACACCTACCCAATCCAGGGCTGGAGGACAGGATTTTGTCCCATCAGCAACTGGACAAGCTGGAGCAGGATGACGTTCGAGACAGGTGGGAGAACAAAGCCCAGTATCTGCTGACCTGCATAGGTTTCTGTGTTGGACTGGGACATATCTGGCGTTTCCCCTACCTGTGTCAAAGTCATGGAGGAGGTGAGTGGAGCTTTCACGGTTCAACTGCAGTTATTCTCTGTTTGACCATAATCTAAAAAATTAAATCAAAGGCACATTTTTAATTTGGCGTTCATATTTAATCCTATCATTGCTAATATTGTGTAGAACGATCCAACTTTTGCCATCATTGCTATTTTATTTGTTTATTTGCTTTACATTTTTATTGTTGTAGTTGTATAGAAATAAAGTTATTATTATTACTAACACCAGTTAAGAGTTTCTGTATTTGTATTTGTAGGGTAAAATCCACAGTATCCAGCTGCTTTATGACTGCTACGTTAGTGTGTAAATAATTAGACAAGGACAAAACACTTAAGTAAGTTATTAACTAAATGTAGAAAATTACCCCCGTTCATTTAACCAAGTATGTGACAAACCACAGAACACGGATCCACATTGGGAAAACAGAAGCTAAGAGGAGAAATCCAAGCTTCCCAGAGGATGAACTGTCCAAATCAAATATTTATTCCTGCAGACTAGCTGGACTCCATTGCAAATGTTTTTTTGAAACATCTACCTTGTGTTACAAACGGAACAGCATTCACAGTCTTTAACATTTATCTCGCACTTTAAGTTGCATTTCCTGTATGAACAAATAAAGTCGGTATTTTTAGATTTTTCTTCTTCTTACACGTACTGAACTGCAACATTCTGCCACTTGCTTCCAGGTGCGTTCATGATCCCCTTTCTGATTCTGATTGTTCTGGAAGGAATCCCCCTTCTGCATCTTGAGTTTGCCATTGGTCAACGCTTAAGAAAAGGCTGTTTGGAGGTGTGGACCTCCATTCATCCGTACCTGACTGGCATTGGTGAGCGGTGGTTTAACACACGCTTTGATCCACCAGATGGAAACGTGCCTTAACGTCTTATTCTTTTATTCAAATGTGCATTGCTAGGCGTTACGGCCCTATATTCGTGTCTGACAGTCGGCTGCTACTACAACAGCATCATTGCCTGGATTCTGTGGTACTTGTTCAACTCATTCCAAGAGCCTCTGCCTTGGAGTCACTGTCCCATGAATGCCAATTTAACAGGTATGGGGCCTGTAGCTCGTACGTCTCAAGGATGCTGATGGAATCTCTTGAGTGACATGTACCATTTTGACGTAATGTCAGGTTTGGTCTCTGAGTGCGAGAGAAGTTCCCCATTGGATTATTTCTGGTACAGAAAGACCCTGAACACAACCCCGAGGCTTGAGGAGAATGGTGGGCTGCAGTGGTGGATTGTCCTGTGCCATGTTTGTGCCTGGTGTATGCTTTATATCTGTATTATCCGTGGTATTGAAACCAGTGGAAAGGTAAAGTATTTCATTTTATAAGATAAAAGAGATCTTTAATATGGGTTAATGTGTACTGTCTCTCTTTAGGCGGTGTACGTGACTTCAACCCTTCCCTTTGTGGTGTTAACCATTTTTCTCGTCCGAGGGTTAACCCTGAAGGGCTCATTAAATGGAGTGAAGTTTCTCTTCACACCAAATGTAAGTTTTACTTACATTTGGTTTTTTGAAATTTGAAATATTTCATTTTATTCCAGTAATTATCAAATTATCTATCTTTTGCTGTGTACTGATATCAACAATGATTATTGTAGACTTAAAGTAGATGGCAAAGAACGAAATATTTAATGTCATTATTATTGTATCTTTGTAAGATAGCTAAAATTATATCTATATTATATTATATTATATTTATTTATTATTTATTTAATTTTACTGTGTTTTTAATACTCTATTCATTGTTTGTATTGTTTTTATCATACTGTATTTATTGAGATTTCTGCTATATTTGTAAATGAGTATTGTGTGGCTCCATGTATTGAAACAAAAGAGGTTGAAGCAATGACAATTTCTTCAAGAATGATTCAAAATATGGTTTCTTTCAGTTGTCAGAGCTTGTTAAACCGTCAACATGGCTGGATGCAGGGGCGCAGGTTCTCTATTCCTTCTCTGTGGCTTCTGGTGGTCTCATTTCCTTCTCCAGTTATAACCCTGTGCAGTAAGTTTGGCATTCGTGCTTAATTTAAGGCTGCAGCTGCTTGGATTGAACTGAATGAAAAGTTGTTTTTCTTCTATAGCAACAACTGTGAGCAGGATGCAGTGATCATCTCCATCGTCAACGGCTTCACCTCTGTCTTTGCCGCGACGGTCATCTACTCCATTATTGGCTTCAGAGCCACAGAGACTTTCGAGAGCTGTCTTGAGGGGTACGATGTGTCTCATTATTCTCCATTATGACCCTGTGTTGATGATTGTCTTTAACCCACGGTTCTTTTGCTTTTAGAAACATATTAACTTTACTAAATGCTTTTGATCTGGCCGAGGGAAACATTACTCAGGTCAACTATAATCAGGTTGTTGAACGTCTCAATTTGACGTATCCCACGGCGGTTCAAAGCCTGGATTTGAAAACATGCGACTTGAATGCCCTCCTCAGCGAGGTAAGATGTTTTGGAACAACTTTGTCGTTTTTAGTTACATTTTAAAGCACTGCTGTCAAATTGATGAACACTAATGAGAGCATGCTGTGTTTGTGTCCACAGGGAGTTGAAGGGACTGGTTTAGTCTTCATTATTTTCACCGAGGCCATCACCAAAATGCCCATCTCTCCTCTCTGGGCGGTCCTGTTCTTCATAATGCTGTTCTGTCTCGGCCTGTCTTCCATGTTTGGAATCATGGAGGGCGTCATCATACCACTCAACGACCTGAAAGTTTTCCCTAAGCGATGGCCAAAAGAGGCCATCTCTGGTAAATCTACACCCAATCTATCAAACATTTCTCGGGATTACAAAAGGATACTTCCTCATGTTTGTGGTTCCTCAGGTGTAACGTGTGTGAGCTGCTGTGTGTTAGGCCTGATATTTGTCCAAGGCTCTGGAAGCTACTGGCTGATGCTCTTCGACATCTATGGAGGATCCATCCCTGTGCTAGTTATTGCCCTCTGTGAGATGATGTCAGTAGCCTACGTATATGGGATAGACAGGTGAAATGAACACGTACACTCTGACAGGGGTTTTCAACCTATGTTGGTTTATATGGACCTCCTCCCTGACTTTGAAGCAACCTGGGGACATTTGATGTGGTGGGTGGGCACAGGGGCAGAGATTAGGTGTTTTTCCTTCCTTATCAAGTACAATTTATGTTATGTCTATTTCTATTATCTATGTCTATTCTTGACAGTACGGCAGTGATCATGTCATTTTCTGGCTCTGTACTTATTCTTCACATAACTAAAGTGTATTTAGTTGGATTTGATTGTTATATGATGTAAATATGTGTTTTAACTGCTTCTGGCATTACTAAAGTCACTGTCATGGACCACTTGCACTTCCACCATGGACCACCAGAGGGCGCGGGCCACCAGTTGAAAACCCCTGCATTATGTTACATTATCATTCTATCATCCGTAACCCTTGCTCACTGTTGTTTCTGTTATTCTGTGTCTGTACTCTAGGTTCAATGATGACATTACGTTCATGATTGGGCACAAACCCAACTTCTTCTGGCAGGCAACTTGGAGACTCATCAGTCCGCTCATTTTGATCTTCATCTTAGTCTTTTACTTCATCACTACAGTGTCAGAGAAGCTCCTGTACAGAACCTGGGATCCTGACTCGGTACAGTATTGATTAATATTAGATCCCTCTAGTTTCCATGTAAACATCAATTCTGTAGCTGCTGATTCCCCTCTGTCTTTATAGGAGAAATTCCCTACATTGGACGAAAAGTCATATCCCGACTGGATCTATGTGATCGTCTTCATACTGGCAGGAATACCCTGTCTTGCTATACCCTTCACTGCTGTTTGGAAATTTTTCCAGAAACAGAAAAGTGATCAATCACACCTCTACAACATCTCTGAGCCCAGAAAATCCCCTGCATAACACAGATATAGCAGTAAAATGACCAAATCACCGTGGAGGTTCAGGCTTTCATTCTATTTTGGGATCTTTTATGTCTTCACAAAACCAAAATGATATCACTGTTATCTGCAACAAAACAAATAAAATAAGTGACTTGAGATTTTTGTCATTGATCCGTGACATTTACTGTTTGTTTTGAGAGCATCTTGATTTTTCTCTGTGTATTCAGAATGCACTTATTGGCGTAGTACTAGGAGGGTTTCATAAAGGATGTTCATATTCATTTCAGTCCATTATTATTCAATTGCAAATGCCAAACACAACAACATTACCTGAAAACATTTAGAAAACACAACACATTTAGAAAACAGAAAAACATAAACACACGTTGCGTTTTCTTGATGCTGTTGTGTTTTTGAAATATTTTCGTGTTTTCCTATAGTTATTGCTTTTTTTTAAATGTGTTGTATCTTAATGTTTTTGCTTTTACTTAATGTCGTTGAGTTTTATTAATGTTATTGCGTTTTTTTTGTATGTTGTTGTGTTTGACACTTCAGGGCCACTGTAGTTATGGATACCATGTTAAGGATTCCATGCACAGTATCAACTTAAGTGTTAGCAAAGGAACCAAATTAATGCATAACAATGGCACATGTGCAGCACGATCTGGTGGGTCATTCCTGCATGAATTCATCTTAAACATGTAAAATATCATATCAAATATATAGCAATTTCAAAGTTTCATCATGCAAACCTTTTGGATTTCAGACGGGGGGCCACAGGTGATGATGGGCTGGGCTCTGTCATCCAGCTGGGGTCAGTGTTGTGTCGTGCTGAAAGAGTCGGGAGAATGAATAAAGCAGAGGTTAAAGATGTCATTCGGAAATACACACGATGACTACAGCTGGGACTAATGTTTAATAACCTGTAATGCTGGAGCAAATTATGTTACTTTTACTGCCATACCGTATAAAACTGAATGTAATGTGTGAAGTTAATTCCACCGCACCTTTTATTCTTTTTTTGTCCTTGTTCAATTACAATGGGTAATAATTGATGTAATTAATCTTGAAAATGGTTTTTAATCAAATGTTTCATAAAGAATTGAGTGAGTGAGTTTCACACTTGATATTTCGGGATGTAGAGATACGGGCCTAACTGGGCTTGATAGACTGACTTACTTCTGCTATCAAGGCCATATCGTGAACATTTACACAAAGGCTTTTGATTAAACAAGCAGGACATATTGTTCCCACAGCTCTTAGCGCAAGAATGAAAGAACAATACTGATAATGTAGACTACGCCCCTTTCAGTTCTCACAAAACTAAGGAACATCACCTCACCCCCCATTATTAAGGAATAGTAAAAGTGCCTCACAAATAATACACAACACAGAGTTAAAAGGACAAATAAGGGATGGATACAGACAGCGTGAAGGCTCTGGGATCGAAGCAGACCACCGAAAGACCTAAATGGGACAACAAGGTTCAATATCTGCTCACTTGCATCGGCTTTGCCGTGGGTCTTGGTAATGTATGGAGGTTTCCATATTTGTGCCAAATCTACGGCGGAGGTAAGAACATTATACATTTTCAACAGTGAGCACTGTAGAACACAGCAAACATGCAACATTTGGTTTTGTATTCAAATGACAATCAAGTGTGTGTCCGTGTGAGAAGTTACTAATTATAAAGAGAAATAATGAGAGGTGTTCTTTAAATTCATATTGGTGTTGCGTCATAGTTTGCTTTGAGTGCAATAAAGTTCAGTTTGATGAACGGTTCCTCTGAAAATAAGTCGAGTGACCTTCAACCATCATGAAGTCAGATTGGCGTTTTTATGAACCTGTCAGAGTCTGGACTACTATTAACACGTTTGTTTGATTCCAAGGGGCCTTCCTGATTCCCTACATCCTGGCCTTGGTGTTTGAGGGCCTTCCGCTGCTGTTCATGGAACTGGCCATTGGACAGAGGATCCGCATGGGAAGCATCGGAGTGTGGAATTCCATCTCTCCCTACCTCGGAGGTTTAGGTAAGAAGGTTTGGCTTCCGTTTTATTTGGCTTTCCATTTTATCGTTTATACAATAACATCCTTGTCAATCAGTGTGTGGAAGTTAATGTCAGTGTGTCCACACAGGTGTGGCTTCCATGATAGTGTCCTTCCTGGTTGGTCTGTTCTATAACATGATCCTGGCCTGGATCCTCTGGTACTTCTTCCACTCTTTTCAAAATCCACTTCCCTGGAGGGACTGTCCGATTAACTTAAACCATACTGGTAAAGTCTCTGATTGTGATCATCATAGCAGAAATAAACAGTAACTTATATGTAAATACTAGAGAGGACGTCCCGTTCATCAGTGTCTCTGATGCAGGTTACGTAAGCGAATGTGAGAAGAGCTCATCCGTGAACTATTTCTGGTATCGTCAAACGCTGGACATCACTGCAAACATTGAGATCAGCGGCTGCTTACATTGGTGGCTTGTGTTGTGTCTGGCTACTGCGTGGTGTGTCGTCTACATCTGTTTCATACGTGGAATTGAGACTATTGGAAAGGTGATTTACTTCTTTGACGTCATGCTAAAATTCCATTATTAGCATTTATCATTAATCCAGATAACAGCACTTCACAACTAATATGCTGCTACCATCAAATGAAGACCTGGGCTTCAACATGTAAGGGAATCTCATTGTGGGCTTTTCCTGCTTGCCCAAATTTAATCAGCTTTCATCACTGGCAGGGAATCTTATCTGTGTATACAATGTACAAAGTAAACTTAACAGCTATATCCACAAAATCCTTAAACTGCAAAAGTGCTTAGTGTGAGTATTACTCATTTACTTGCCCTTTCCTATATTATCCAAACGAATCATGTCCTTCACAGGCAGAAATGTTATTAAATACTCAAATCTTCCTCTGACACGGTCTACACATTAATGAGGAAGTAGATTACATTTTAGTACATAATGATAATGAGACTATCTCGGCTTAGCAGAATCTCTTACTGAAAACAATGACGTTTGAATATATTAATGTTTTATAGGTGAATATGAAATTTTTGATCAGATCTGACATTTTTCACCAGGCCATTTACGTGACTGCCACCTTTCCATATCTCGTGCTAACCATCTTTTTGATCAGAGCCATGACACTACCTGGGGCGATGGATGGTTTAGTGTATCTCTTCACTCCAGAGGTAAGTTTGTCTCCATGGTACATTGAAGATTTTAATGAGTAGAATCTGACATGTTGTTATTACTATATTAATCGCAGTGGGAAACCCTGAAGAACCCTAAAGTGTGGCTGGATGCTTCCACACAGATCTTTTTCTCTTTGTCTTTGGCCTTTGGGGGACTCATTGCTTTTTCCAGCTATAATCCCCAGAAGTAAGAATTAGTTTTCATTAACAAAAGACAATAAACTGTTAAAAAAAGGACTAATAATTATCCTACATTATCTTTGCAGGAATAACTGTGAAATGGATGCCCTGATAGTCGGGTGTGTGAACAGTTTTACATCCATATATGCATCAATTCCCATTTTTGCCATTCTTGGATTCAAAGCAAATACAAACTACAACAACTGCAGAAACACGTAAGTACCACTGAAATGCAGTAGTATCGTGTATCCAGCTCTTTAGAGAACTCAGAGTATTGGATGACCCAATGATTATGTTTCTAAAAATTAGAAACATTAAAAGTGAGAAACGTACATTACTAATTATGTAGCACGGTAGCGTTAGTAGTCAGAACTGACATTATTTGATCTGATTTCTTTATTATTTCTCAGAAATATACTGAAGTTGACAAATACTTTCAACATCGGGGATGAAAATATAACTCTTGAAAACTATGACAAATGGTTAGATCACCTCAATATGACTCATCCCTTTGAAGTCGACAGCCTCAACCTGATGACCTGTGACCTGCAGACCTTCCTGCACCAGGTAGAGTAGTTACACCTGTGATTACTCAAACCCTTTTTAATCCTACAGATTGGTGAGGGCGTGTATGAGATCTCCTGTCATGTCTTACCTCTAGAGTGCTTCCGGAACCGGACTGGCATTCATTGTTTTCACTGAGGCGGTGATAAACATGCCAGGCTCTCAGGTGTGGGCAGTGCTCTTCTTCGTCATGCTGTTCAGCCTGGGTCTGACCTCCATGTTTGGAAATCTTGAAGGAGTCCTGACTCCTCTGCTGGACCTGCACATGGTGCCATCCTGGATGCCCAAGGAGATTTTCACAGGTAAATAATCTATTTAGGTAAATATTGTATTGGATATTTTCCCAATTTTATGATGCACAAAAATAACAACAGTATTTTCATTACCATTAAAATCATCATATTTCTTTGCTGTTTGTTCACAGGTTTACTATGTCTCATCTACTTCCTTGTGGGCCTCGTCTTTACTTTGGGATCGGGAAACTACTGGCTGGAGATTTTCAACAACTACGTGGGATCGGTGCCTCTGCTCATCATTGCATTCTTTGAGATCGTCTCTGTCGTATACATCTACGGAATAAACAGGTGAATGTCAGTTCATCTGCTAATCTTTCAAACTTTCCTGATGATAGAGTTGAATGACTGCTCCTGCTGTAATCACCTTCCCATAGGTTTAATGATGACATTGAATGGATGGCTGGCAGGAGACCAAACATCTACTGGCAGGCCACTTGGCGCTTCATCAGCCCGTTCATGCTTCTGGTGGTTTTCGTTGCATATGTTGTGATTGAGGCCGAGGACAGACCGACGTACAATGCCTGGAACCCAGATTATGTAAGATTATGCAGATTTGACTGTTTTGTTTGTTTTTTACAATGAATTCCTGTAGGGAAATAGTCAAATGAAAACCATGTCTCCTTCTATTCACCCCCACAGGTTCATTTCCCCTTGGCTGAAGTTTCACACTATCCTCAGTGGGTTTTTGTCATTTGTGTTCTCTTATGTGTCCTTCCTGTTATCTCTATTCCTCTTGTGGCTCTCTACAAACTAATTTGTTTCTTGAGGAAGCGTATCATTGACAGACACAATCAAAACCCTTACGCAAATGAACCCATAGATGGAAGTTTGTAAATGAAGATCTTCGTGTTTTTTTTAAATTTGTCTCTTGCATTTTGAACATTGCTTTCAATTGCACTGCATTTTAATTACAATGTAATATTATGCAGTACATTGCCAGTACAAATTACAGTTCAGTAGATTTGCACAGGAAATCAAATTCATTTCTATTCATCTGCTCTTGTATCTTCATTGGTGGAGGAAATGTAAAGGCTGAAGACCAGATTAAATCAATCCGACATGACAGAGAAAAAAATATTAACAACACAGCTGGAAGTAAATATTAACAATAAGATGGAAGTAAATCTGTGTTCATATTTGATTAAAGCAAGATAACTGTTCATTTCCTGTGTTGGTGTTTTGACTGAAACACTCAAAATAATGGATCACCTTTCACGAGTGATAAGAACATTATTAATTCTAGAAACAAAAACGTGTTTCTTTCCACTTCAGTTGTCCGTTATACAACATGGATGTAGACTCTGCTGCAGTACTTGGCATTTGTAGGGGTTTGTTAATAATACTCATTACTTAATAGTGTGCATCAGTCAATGAATTACATTCACATTGCCCAGTGGAGACAATGTGTAACCCATCTATTATTTACAATGTATTACCTGCAAATGTAAAGAGTGACGTAATGTTGTACGATGTTTGCCTGCCGTGCCTTTTTTGCATGCCAACAGTGTGTATGTGGGTGTATGAGCCAGTGGAGTAGCCTGTGTGTGTGCATGTGTTCACTGACCATGCGCGTTTGTGTATTTTGGGTCATACCAGTAACACAGTTGTCCTTTTTGTGGTGTGGGTGGACGGTGATATTGTCCCCCTGGGTCACGTGCTCTGGAATATGCTGGCTGCCTTTGTTGTTTCTCTGCCTGTTCTGCTTTTCTGGCACTTTCATACAATAGTGCACCTTTAACACTGTGATGTTATTAAGCCTTTCAAACTACTAAGCTTGAATTCCAGCTCTCAGGAAAGACAGCATCCCAATGTAGGATACATGGCACAAGACACACCATTGAGAAACAACAGCGAGGATTGAGTACAACGCCACAGCCAAGGTGAGGCCGGACCCTGCTTTGATTTGAGCGCTTACAGAATTACCGGTTCATGCTTTATCGCTAAGACATCATGCTGATGCTACTATTTTATTACAATTACCACACCTGTGCAACTTTTAAATCTTTTAACATGATTTCTTCATATATTCTGCATGTATTTGCATATCTTATGATAATAAAAATGCTTCAGATGTAAACATAACTAAGTATTGATAGCTTAATGCTAATCGGCATTGTACAGACTATGATGGACGAATACAAAAAAGGCGCAAAATGTTTTAACTTTTGTGTAGAGGGTTGGCAGGATTGTTTGCCAAAATATCTACGGCCATATGGTGCTTTTTTTGCTTTTGTCTAAAAACGCCTCCAGGAAATACCTCAAAATACAATGGTGCTTAAGTAGAACATAGTACATGGTACACAGAAAAGAGAAGAAAAACTCTTCACCGCTGCTGTTGAATAGGTGGAATAAGTTTTGTTGTTTTAAATAAAATGTATAACCCCCCACTAGACAATGTCCCAGCGAGTAGATGCCTCCCGGAGTGGAGGGGTGGTGATGGAGTTTGAGTCTGAAGACGCCAAGAATGCAAGAGCTAAAAAGGCTCGGAGTATACCAGGTGACCTCCAATGTCAAACTCAGTATTGTAAAGCTGTGTGTTGATGGGCATATGGACTGTGGTTTGATATCCGTGTGTTTCCTCTCAAGGATCGGCTCTTTTCTACCTCAAGGGTCCCAAGTTTCTCATCTATGTCAGTGGAGCCTTGTCAATGTGGGTAAGAGTCATTTCCTGAAATCTGGGAGAGTCCATGCAGTAAGGTGCTGGTACCATATCAAAGCACTGACAGCTTCCAAGCACTGAGTTGAATAGTGATGAGCTTTCATGCTGTGTTAATCAGGGTGACCGCATGTGGCACTTTGCAATCTCTGTGTTCCTGATTGAGCTGTATGGACGTAACCTGTTGTTGACGGCGGTGTTTGGATTGGTAGTGGCGGGGTCAGTACTCCTCCTTGGAGCTCTGATTGGAGATTGGGTTGATCGCAATCCGAGAAATAAAGGTATGCACTAAAACCTTGTTTCCATCTTAGAATTAAAAGGTGCAGCGCATCTCTACTAATATAAATAAGTGGTTCTGAACCCTGGGCCCAGAGGTCTGCTGAGTGTATCCCATCAGGTAGTTAATTAAATTCACCCCAACTCTGATTGTAAATCTGTCCCCGACTTGAGAGCAACACTGAAAAGCAGCAGGACCTAAGGCGAGAGGATCAGGTTTCACAGCCACGGATATATATAGATGAGATTATTTCTGTATACATTTCATTTATTACACTGTAACATGATGGTTTCGGAACATCTGAAACTGTTTTTTGTCCTCTATTTCAGTTGCACATGCATCTCTTTTCATTCAGAACATCTCAGTGACAGTGTGTAGCATTGTGCTCATGTTGGTGTTCTCATATAAGAAATGGATTGAACAGATCTGGGATGGATGGCTTACTGTGAGTAAATGCATTTTGGGAAAATCCAACTGTTATTTTGAATATGTTGATACGATGACATGAACATGTTTGCTACACATGAGTTATTGCTGGTGCTGTACCCAAACTTCCCACTATCCTGTGTTCCTGTTGTCTCTGCCTCGGAGTTTGAGGCGACTCTGTGCTGTCGTGTGTAGTAATATGTCGAATCATAAAACTTACACAAGGTGGTTTGTTATACGGTGGTGATCATCCTGGCAAATGTGGCAAACCTTGCAAGCACAGCACTGACCATTGCCATTCAGAGGGACTGGATTGTGGTTATCACAGGTTACAACCGAGGTCACCTAGCTGGTGAGGAGATTCACCGTCTGTTCATCCACCATGTTTGTGTGCATTTTCTATCACTGCTTCTGCATAATGAGTGCTTGAATTACATAATATCAGACTGCAGTGTTTCTGCTCTGCTTTTGCTACAACCCTGCACAAAAAGCTCTCTCACCTCTGTGTCTTTGCTTCTGACAAAAGGCATGAATGCAACCATGAGGCGGATAGATCAGGTGACTAACATCCTGGCCCCGCTAGCAGTGGGACAGGTCATGACCCTGGCCTCCAATGTAGTTGGTTGTGGCTTCATCCTGGGATGGAATCTCGTGTCTCTCATAGTGGAGTTCATCTTCCTGTCACGGGTATACCACATCGTTCCTGCCCTTTCGGTCAAAGCACCTGGGGTAGATGTGGATCAGGAGTATCTGCAGACAAAAGACAGGAGAAGAATGCAAGGTATGGACGGATCACACAGCAGTGAATAATGGGCTTAGATGTTTTCATGAAGCCTGCTTGATGTAGTTGAAGACTTGGTGCCTCCTAGATGCTGATTTGATAAAGACACCTGATCAGATGTGTGTAGAGCAGGTAGAGATTAAAAAATACTGGCTGTGTCTTAATATCGAGTGAGCTTCCCACATATACAGTAAATGAAGTCATCCTATGCATGCTCACTACACCTTTTTCTTTTTTTTATTATTGTAATTGTTTGTTGACTGATCGTATTTTGTTTAAGCCGATTTGGATGCTATTCTGCATAAAATATGCTATATAAAAGTTAGTATTATTATTATTATAAATATGAGAATATATAAGTCGTACCCGACTGTCCTAGAATAACAGATCACAATGCAAGATGACAGAAAGTGTAAGAGGCAAAGTTATTTTCCAATATAAATTATCTACTACTGTGGAGTTTTATTGGGAGGGCTGCTGTTTTGTTTACACGTATTTGTCATAAACGGGCACAAAAAGGTTTATATAGCTACCACTGATGTTATCTACTACTGTTTTCAAAAGTACTACATTGAAGGTATTCATTAGCGTAGCTGATTTCCACCAACAGCAAATGACGTATTGAGCATATAGATAAAGTTTAGATTGCAATACAAAGTTTTTGGGAGGGTTTTTGATGTTTTAAACTCACATCAAAGCGATGCATTAAGACATCGATCTGCTACTGCTCTCTGATATCATTACTGCTACCTGCTCTCATTGGCCAATTGCCACTGATAGAGTATAAGCTGGAAAAGGGTTCAATTTCCCACTGGGGTCATTTAAATACACTGTACATATACATATATTCAGACATCACACTGAAAGTGATTACAGAGTAGAGAAATTATGTCTATTGCCAGGTTGTACATTATTAATGAAATGTTTATCACATTTAAAGATCAATTTACGTACAGCTCCACACGATTTGCATTCCTGTTGCAGTTCATGTATTTTGATGTGAAAGGATACTGTTCATAAAATGAGTATTTAGTCTTTAAAATGAAGAGATAAAAATGACGTGATGCTCCTCTTACTCATCAGGGGAAAGTGATGCTGGAGAACTTCAACCTGTAACAGAAGGCAAATGCAACATGGGCCTGCAACTAAAAGAAATAGCTGACGTGCCCGTGTGCTTCCGGAGGTTCCGCCGGCTGGTGAGCACCTGTAAGGATGGGTGGAGGTCCTACTATCACCAGCCCGTCTTCCTGGCAGGAATGGGCCTGGCTTTCCTCTACACTACCGTCCTGGGCTTTGACTGCATCACCACCGGCTACGCCTACACTCAGGGGATAAGCGGCTCTCTCCTTAGTCTGCTCATGGGCGTGTCAGCCATCACGGGACTGATGGGTACTGTGATGTTCACCAAACTAAGAAGCACCTACGGTTTGATAAACACAGGGGTCATCTCCAGCTGCCTCCACCTGGGCTGCTTGCTGCTGTGTGTGTGTTCTGTGTTTGCTCCTGGCAGTCCTGTGGATCTTAGTTTGCTGATTCCCTATATAAGCACCAACTCCTCGACTGAGCTCGGAGGGTGGGTGAGCCAAAGGCAGAAACACACGTATCCTCTGAGCGGAGGCAGCAACCAGCCGCTGCTGCCTGACCGCTCCTCCATTCACTGGACCAACAACACCGTGCTTTTTGACAATGTGCCTTCTGGTACAGTGCCGGAATCCTACATCTCTATTATTCTGCTCTTCCTGGGTGTAATTACAGCACGCATTGGTGAGTAAACACACACACGCAAACTGGTTTCAATAAATGTTGACAATGAATCCACATACTATCTTCGTATTCAGTTCATGGGGGTTAAACAATGCCCCCTCGTATTTTGTTCATCAGCTACATTCAACTCTATATTTAGGTAAATTCTTTTACGGTTGGTATAGTTTTAGTTTCATTTGACATATTTGTTGTGGAAATTACAAATTGACATTGTGTTTCAGGTCTGTGGTCCTTCGACTTGACCGTGACCCAGCTGCTGCAGGAGACCATATGTGAGTCGGAGCGGGGTGTTGTAAATGGGGTGCAGAGTTCTATGAATTACCTGATGGACCTGCTGCACTTCATCATGGTCATATCGGCGCCGCAGCCACAGCACTTTGGCATCCTGGTTATCATCTCGGTACTATTCATCACCACCGGACACACCATGTACTTTCTCTACGCACAAAAAGCCAAAAGGAAACACCGCCTGGACACATAAGGATCAAACGCGGCCTGCGCCTCCAGAGCTGCTTCCATTCAGATTCCACTCTCCACCTGTGAAATGAATGAATGAATGAATGAGTCTGTTCAGATCCTACAGCAATCCATCTTACTGCATCAGTCCACTCTTAGTTAGCCATTCATTTTGGCACAACACAGTGCACATCTGTCCACCCATGGTTGCTTTTTTCTTTCATGCAGTAAAAGTGCCACAGTAGCAACTGAACGCTCACTTGTATAAGTTGGGGTGACCAGAGGTCCTTAGATAATGCATAACAGGACACGAAGGTAAGGCTAAATGTATAGAAGTATTTTTCAAAACATGGAAGCAAAAGAGAGATTAGTGAACAACCCTGGAACAAGCAGTATTGTTCTTGACGTCCTTGTGAGTTACAAGGCAGCAGTGAGAGAGGTTTACAATCGATGGAGAGATGATAAACCAAATCACCAAGTGCACAGCTTAGTTTTAGTGTTCCTTTTCTCCAAAGGCAGAGGAAGCACGGAATGAACCAAACCAACCCTGGCACACTCCCTGCAGGCCGTCTGGACTAATTACAGCGAAGGGAAGCTATCAGTAGTAGAAAAGACAAAAATGTGCCTAGTTTTTGCCCAGAAAGTTCTATATTTTGTAATAAATGTACTGGGATATTAAGGTCACACCTTTAACAAACCACAGAGGATTACACAGCTTTTTGGATGGAAGAACCACGGATCACACAGTAGAAACGTGATCATTAAAGGAATATTAACCACAATACAAAATGCTAAAAATAAAAAACATAAAAAACTGAACTTTTATCCATCCAATCACAAATATTCCAGGATATCCAAAACAGACATGAAGGGAACTTGATGTGAGATTTTTAGTAAAGATCTTCAGAAAGGCAGATTGTCTGTTAACAGAAATGAAAAGCTAAAACATTTCCTCCCTCTGCATGAATCACAGATCATGCATTCGAACCGGGTTTATGGATTAAAAAAACAAAGCCAAAATTTGGCTGTAACAAAACTGCCAAGTACTTCGATGCATACTACTTTAATTGCTTGTGTACTAAAATAAATGAGTTTCCTAGTTTCCTTCACTTATAAACAGAGTGATATTAGTTGTATTGAGACCCACGAGGCAAGTAATCTTAATTTTGTGACATTTTTAAATCAAGATTGTATTTTGATAGAGAAACCTGTATGACTGCTGATGGCAGTCCACTGCATTATCCTTAACGTTGCTCCAAACTTTGTTATTTTTTATTCTGTTGAATTAAACATTATCATACCTCAGCTCAAAACCAGAACTTGTTCGCAATATGACTCCTACTCTCAGCTAACATAACTTTTCATATGTTCTTCATGTTCAGTGAAAGATCACACATCGAAGTTGAATTTTCTGTCAATCAGCACCACATCTCATTATATTTGTATCATTTCCTGTGAGCTTTCCGTAGTGTGTGTTGTCCTTACTTGTTTCAGACTGATGATGATGATGACAAAAATAAAGATGAATGAACAACAGCGATTTTTGTCTCTAATATTCTACAGGGCACAATTAGCATCACCTGGTATCTGTTCTGAATACACTGTATGATAGAGGCCAAAGTAACTGCATGTGATCCAACTCACAATCACAGCTGGTAAGCCAGCCACGATGATGTCATTATCACAGAAAGAGGGAAACAGATAGAGGGCATATGAAGGAGAACATTACAAGACAACAAAAGGAGGATATCAGGGATATCATTGATGCACAAAGGGCAAGGCATGGTTATATTATTGGCTGTGGCTCCAGGTGCCCCACCTCGACACACTGAGCCAGAATTCTGTTCTGTCCTGGATGCAGAGCTAAGCAGAGAGCACAGCAGACCTTCTTCCTTCTCTCCGGTCCTCCTCCTGTGTGCGTAAATGCCCACGATGATTTTGAAACTTCCTTTTTGGGGCTGTCCAGCTGAGCAGATGTTTCCTGAACCCACCATGTCCCGAGCACACTCCCCTCCCAGTAGTGAAAGGCAAGGGAAGGACAGAGTGAGGGAGTCTGCGGTTCACTGTCTCGGGAATGCCAAACACACACAAATACCTGAAGTCTAACGTCTGAAGTGTTCTCAGCTACTGCGCTTTGACAAACGGCAAGTGACTTTTATTTTGGCTGCAGTGTTAGGAGGCTGTAACTTACCAGCACACACACACATAGACACACTGCACTGGACACACACCAATGTTTGCAATGCTCACCTCTTCACACACAGGAGCAGTACAAAGGGCTCTTCTGGGTTAATAGCCGAGCCAGCGATGTCGTGGGATTGCGGCCTGAGGTACATGTTCTCGGTCTCCCCTGCACTGCAGCAGGGGGGCGTGTGCGTCCTGCATGACAAGGAGGACCTGTCCAGACTGGAGATGGTCCAGAGACTGGCCAAGGATGGATGTCGCTTCCTCCAGAATCACGGCAAAAGTCCAGAGAGGACAAACGAGGTGAGCTACAAAACATCGTTACAATCAGAATAATTCAAATGTACGTGTTGTGAGTTTCAGTGGGAAATTATTATTCAATATAAATTTTCTATTCTACATTTTAAAACAAAGGACAGACATTTAGTGAATTGCAACTAAATCCTTCAGGATACCAGGCATTCTTTGACACTCTTTGAGCACTGAACATCCACTGTTTGAAAACATCAGCTATCCTGTATTTCAGCTAGTCCTCCATTCTTTTTATACAATTATGATGCAATATCCTTGAAAATTAAGTTAAAGTGCTTTATGGTCTATTTCTTCCTTGGGCTATGCTGCTATGCTGATAATATGAACTACAGTTATATTCAAGCACCATTTATTGTACTCCTTGGAGTGTACCATTCATCACACTGATGTTAATGTGTTGCCAGTTATTATTGGCCTCCTTACATTTTGTAATAACTATGTTGGAAGATGAATATTATAATTTGGAGTCTGCCCATAATGGAAAAAAATGTTAACGTCAATATGTCAAAACAAAATTGATATGACTAGAACATTTTTTGGCTGAATTAAATACTGTGTCATCTTTCAAAACCCTCCTCTTTGGACTGGCTTTGCCCAGCTAACCCGATATATGACTGGTACCCAGGATGACCTGGCGAGGCTGACAGGCTGAGCTCATGGCAGGCTCAGCTTCTCCCTTCCTGCAGCTGTATCAGTGGGCTGCACGGTCCAACAATGGCAGGAAGCATTGACGCAAGCAGCCATGCTAAGACATTGTGTGGTTTCAGGGTGGATTCCCCTGCATCAGGTTGTTGACCTTTAGTCCAAACACAGAGCTAGTTATCTACGTCAAAATTCAAAGGAATGACCTTTTGTGCGTAGTCGACCCCTGTCGATCTGCTTGTTATCAAATTTTAGTGTCATATAATTCTGTCAGAGGCTTTGCTTTGTGATGTTTTGTACATAATTCAGCCGATAGGCAAAAAAAAAAAAAAAAAAAACTTATGGTAGATCTGTGCACATCACTTATGTAATCCTTGTAATACTGGCTGGATATGCCGGCCTTGCGTGTAATATTTGACATCATCTGGAAATATCAAGATTATATAGATTAAGTAGGATGGTTCCTAGATTAAAGGCTGGTTTAAAAGTAATCCAATGATGCCACACTGTACGTAAACCAGGCCTCTCATATATTCATCCATATCCATATCATATCCATGCTTGACATCAGAATGCCTCAGATGTGAAATATGCAGAAGAGTCCACTAAGATGAAAGGAACTCTAGTGAAGCGAGATGAGTGAATGTTATGTAATCCAATATATTACGTATACACATATGTATATACGTACAGTTTAGAGTTTCTTTAATCTGTTTCTAAGTGAGTTCACTCACTAAATTATTCATCATTCATTTTGCTGTAATTCTGGTTTGGTTCAATACTTTACCACTTTGAAAAGAATCACTTGTTATTTATTGTGCACACTCATCTGCTGAGTTATGAAGCCGTTAAAGTCGGTAAATGACCTTTTTTATTCTGGACACCACTAAAAGCTCTTTACAAATTCATGCCTCACATTCACCCATTCACACACCGACACTCGCGGTAACCATCTTGGATGTCCAGAGCAATTAGGGTGCTCAGGGTGTTGCTCACGGCCCCTTCAACATGACGGGGCAGGGGATCGAACACTCTAATCATTCGATCGGTCACCCTATCCCTTAGGCCACATCGTCCCCAACGGTGACTGACATCATTGTCTGCTGCTCTATATACAATATGATTACAAAAGGATTGTTGTTTTGTAGCATTGTTGTTGGTGTATGGCAATAATCTATATACAATATTTTATGATACAATGCAAGGTTTACCTGAAATTATCCGATTGGCCTGGGAAGGATTTTCAGAGATTTGTGTTGGGCAATAATGATATACAGCTGTATTATCGGCTCGCAAAAGCAGTTTACCGAGTTCATATTTTAAACTATGGAGTCTTTTCCAACCGATTCTGCACAATGTTTATGGTTTATAAAAATAGATGTACTCTCAAATCTGCACCCTGTCAGGACCGTCACCTTCCTGATGAATAACTTTTACTCTACTGCTGACTGTGTCTATATTGGGAGGAGTCCTGTGATAAAAGCAAGTTGAGTTCACCTCCAGGTTACAGTAGCATCTCAGGCTCAGGCACCTCTCCTCATTATACAAGCATCCACTCCAGACGTCTTGGTGCTGTTGTCGTTGGAATGCTGGCAACCACAGAACCCAATATATGGAGTGCTAACCTGCAGCAGAGAGACAGGATCAATAATTCATCATGAGGAAAGGTGTTTGATGTTCTCTGTCAGCGATATACTCAGAAAGTAAACTTGACTGTACATACACACAGGTGCAAATAATATATATCATTAAATAAACAGCAAAGAGAAGATGATGGTCAGTATACCACATCCTGAGGAAAACAGAAGATCCAGTGTCTTATCCCTGGGAACCAGGATGCTCATCAGCACAGCTCTCCCTTTCTGGGAAGCTATGCCCTTTGGATTTTCCATCCCTCTCCCAACCTCAGGTCACAGGTCTTGTGAAAGGATAATACACTCTTATTACACAGATGAAAGCAAGCTGTGTGCATGCGAGCACAAATGTGTCTGTGTGAGTGTTTGTATTGGAGAGACAGAGATTGAAATCAGGTGCTGTTGATGACTTTTAATAGACAATATCCAAACTTCTTTGCTCAGAGTCATGAGTCAAAGCACTAGTGGAACAGCGAGTAAACATTTCCATAAATGGGCCTTTCTGAGTGTTGGACAATATCTCTGCTGGATGAATGTGTGTTTTACTGTGGCCCTGCTTGGGATGGACACTGTTGTCTCTGGGATATTATATCTTGTGTTGTTGTTTTTGTGTTGACACAGTTGTGCTGATGCATACATATAAGGATGTCTTGTGTGTGTGTGTGTGTGTGTATTTGTGTGCATATGTAAACAGATCAGTGATAGTGTACCGGGAAGCTCTGCAGAAGGTTCCTGGATGCTTCTGTGCAGCAGACAATTAAGAAAGAAAACGGTAACCCTTTCCAGCCAGTCTGTCTGGCTAATTGCACGCACAGAGGTTTAAGTTGCGTTGACTGATGGGTGAGTAGACGGACGGGGGAGGGGGG
>OMNV01015925.1:0-70297 GCA_900303265.1 Brotula barbata | reverse complement strand
GGGGGGGGGGGGGGGGGGGTGAAGCAGACCAAGCATGAACACCGCCAGGCAACAATAACAACATATCATACCAAACCAGACTGCAGCCAGAAGTCATCTTTGTCCTTTTATAGAATAATCACTCTTCTCCTTGGTTTAAAAGGTGCAATCAGTTCCTTCATGCCATAAACTGCTTTCATAAATATATTGAGTGCAATGTTCCACCGCCAGTGTACCCATTACAGTGGGCAATTAGTGCAAAAACATTAAAATATAGATTTTCCTCTAATGGTGTCTCATAGCTGGGATTGTCACGTGAGTCAGTCTGTAAAACGCTAACATCATTTACGATCCCATTTACACACCAAAGGCGAAGCCGTGCATTTCAGCTGTTTAGCATTTTGGAAATAGATTGTCTCCAGACACCACCCACCACCCAAATTTAATAATCTCCAAGCACGAATCGCTAATTAAAATATGTATGATATGTTAATCCCTGAATGGGTCCCGCCGATAAGGAGTGAATGATGAAATATGGAAATGTTCTTTCCTTTACAGTGCTGGCTTTGACGGAGTATTATGATGGAAATCAGCTGTGATGTGTGTGTGGGTGGAGAAAATACAGGGGAATCTCCTTGGTGATAACACACTGCCTCCCTCCCTCTCTCTACCTTCTGTCCTATCTCCACCTCCCTCGCTCTCTCTTTCACTCTCTCTCTCTCCAGCCTAACAGTGACGAGGCAGTCCGCGTGTGTCTGAGGGAGAGGGGCCGTGATGTGCTCGTTCTCCAGGGCATGTCGTCAGAGCAGCCATCCCTCTCTGCATCAGCGGGGGGAGGAGGGAAAGCCAAGGCGAGGCATAAGAGGTAAGCCCCTCCATCCCCCTCCTCTCTAGTTTCCCTCCCTCCCTCCCTCTCTCTCGCTCACTGTCTCTCTCACTTGGCACTCTCCCTCTCATCATTCTCCTTCATTGGCTCTGTGGATAACACACTCACTCGTGCATACTGGCATCACAGATCCCTACGCTGAAATGACAGCATTAAATACATATACATAAGGAGCTTTGGATTGTGAGTCAGGACTCTGTTCGGCCTGGGTGTGGACAGCTTTTCCAGCACTGAACATCCTGGGAAACCTCAGTACACATCAGGGGTAAATAGAGGTGGACTTTGACAGTTGACACTTCCAGGTGGACGGTCGGATGGATGAGTAGAGGGGGCATGCAGCAGTAACCACAGCAACGGTGCCGGTGCAAGGGCACGGGGACTCTGCGAGGATGGGCTCTCGTTCACAGCTCCTGAACCTACAGCAAGAGGAGGGCAGGCTGCTGCACGCTGCCTTGGTGGAGCAGGAGGAAGACGAGGATGACGAGGAGGGCTCCGAAGAGAGCTGCACTGACAGCACCAGCCGGGCAGAGGTGGTGACGGTGCCCACGTTTGATGTCCCTTACTTTCGCTACATAGACGAGGAGGGGACGGAGGGGGAGGAGGAATGGAGCAACAGCCGGTCTCTGTCCTCCATCGAGGAGGACTCGTCCACTGACTCTGTTGTGTCCGACAGGTACGTGGTGGTGTCGGGGACTCCGGAGAAGATCCTGGAGCACCTGCTGAATGACCTGATGCTGGAGGATGACCACGGGACCACACACAGCAGGGAGTCAGGTCAGCATGCGTTCACTGTGCCTTCCTCTTTCTGTCCTCACTGCTGTATGTGAGTCTTTGGATAAGTGATGCGCATATTTTACACAAGAGAAATCTTGATAAAACAGAGTTTGAAAGCCTGTTTAATATTCTGCCCTCAGATGGAGAATTATCAGTCTTCACATAAACTGAAACGTTTGTGTATTTCTGAGACACGATGAGAGAGACAGAATAATCAGCTCTCTTTACTTTCCTTTAACCCTTTCCCACCCGTCTCTGTCACAGGAGACGGACAGAAACCCCCTCTGGGCAGCATTACTGAACAAATCATATGCAGTCTTCCACTGCATTTTCTTTTAGTTTTAGCCCGTTCATTCCAAAGGCAGTGACAGACATAGGAAAAATCTCCTGTGTGAGGCTTTAACAAAGTGCTGTCCAGCCTGGAAGCAGTAACAAATCAGCACACTTCACCTCTTCCCAAAAAGGTACATGAGAACGTTGCACTGTTGCCAAGGCAGGGATTTTCTGTTGTTAAATCTGGAAATGTGGCTAGACGAGGAAAAAGACAGAGAGCAGAACAGTCAGTAGAGGAGAGAAAACACTGGAGAAGAGGGGGGGGGGAGGCAGGCACTGTGAGTGTGAAAAATGGGAAATGGATATTTGTACAGATGATCTCCTGTCAGGATGGATGGAGGGTGATCTCATTGCCGAGATTGCTCATTTTGATAAGGAAGTAAATGAAATTGATCTAAATGTGCTCTCTGGAGACGCAACGTGATTGCAAGATGCTGCACTTGTAGCAGAGTTGCTTATGCTCAGTTAGAGCATCTTACTGCTGTTATTTATTATGTACCATGATTTGAACTACATGAACCTCTGGGGAAACACAATACAACTTCCTTTGTCTTGTTTCCTTCAGTTACAACAGTCACAACAAACCTTCCTTTACATGTACGCTCATTTCCTACGTGGCTTTCGGGGCTTTAGTAGTTGTTTACGGATCGCTCATCATTAGCTCCCCTTACTGTGAGTTTAGTGAAGTGAAGCCTCCACTGAGAGCTGTGGACCTGGGCACGGTGATGAACAATGTCCCAGGGTCAGAGGAACACAGAGGAGTAAGAATTAACCGAGCCCTGACGAAGAATTGATCTGCGCTCGATGATGTTTAATGGCACGACTCTTGTTGGCCTTGCTGTTTCTGTGTGAACACTGCAGCTCCATGTGCTGGAGTGCCAGGAGTCAAGCTGAGTGTGCCCTTGGAGATTCAGCTCAGCAGAATAAGAAGAAGGATGATCACACAGGAGTCCCGATTTAATCAAAAAGAGATCTATGTGAACATCTATCAAGCTCCTGCGTTTTTGCTCTCTCGATCTCGTTCGCTCTTTCAAGGACCATCCAGAAAGAATGAAAATAAATCAGTTCAGAGACATGACTGATAGTGCAGACAGATTTTAAGGTTGCGCTTATGACATAAATGCCGGAGTCCTTCCACAGCCACCACACATTAAAAATGCAACTTATCTTAGTATTTTTCTCTGCAAGTTGTGGTGCTGCAGTACTATGTGGTATGTAGTACTCTCATATGCTCGGGTACCCTCTGTGGACAAATAATGTGGCTTGCCTTTACAACCCAATAAAATGACACGAATACATGCTTATCTCAGAGGAAGATTGATCAATTTTAGGAAGGACATATTAAAATGCAAAATTGCCTGGTAGAATGATTGGCAAGCTGATTGATTGCACAATTGATTGGCAGGCACGATCAATAAATCCATTTTGCATTTCCTCACAATTGGAAACCAAATTTGACCTGATTTAATAGTGTTTAAGTACAGCGGCCAAATAAAGGCAACGTGTTGAATCAGTTCCACCTTTTTACTGGGTCACTTACAGATGATGGTTAAACATTTGAAATAATAGCGTGGGATGTAAGGTGTTGCTAGCATCCTCAGACTCTTTTTGGATTACTTCAACTTACCTACAGCAACCGAAATTACTTCATGGATTAGATTGATTGCATGTAATCATTACTGGCATTCATTGGTCTAGTGTTTTACAAAGAAACCCTTGAAAGTAAGCAGGTCCTCCCTACAATGAAATATTCAGTTTTCCAAATTTAAGAGTTCACACCTCAGGAGCAGATGCATGAGTGGGTGATCTGTAATGTGCATTGTTTACTCGCTTTATATGAAGTCATGTTACTCTGTCCTATGTTGGTTATGAGAGCTGGACGTGCGTCTCTACCATCTCATAAGCAATGAGCGATGCACCTACAGCTGCTCTGTACGGATTAACATAATGATGTCAGCGAGGTCTGTGGACCAGAACGCACACAAAGGCCCTGGGAAGCCAGTGTGAAATTAAGAGGAGAATTTACAATTCTGGCTGTGAGGCACACTTACAAGGAGGCTGACAGGATGTTCATCCTAACAGGATTTGTACAGCATTTCCCTGTGGTTACGCATCACATGTGGTCATTGTCTAGTCTTTGTCTTTGACTTTCACGTCAATTTGTGTATGTCCTAGACCTTGAATTGGGCCTGAAAACTGAACATTCCAACAATTATGTCTGTTACATCTCAATCAGTATTTGTCTTCATATCCGTATGATAAAACAGTGCGGATAAAAATGATCTTTTGCTTCGTCAGCATTTTCATTATCTGCCCCTCAGCATGTCATCAAAGTGATGTGCAGACTGCAGTGTCATACAATGTAAATGTGAATTTCTGGGACTGATGTAAATCAATCAATCAAATTTTATCTGCGCTGTTCTTTTCATTCGTATGCGTAACTCAGCCTGCTTGATCAAATTAACAAAATCACAACATAGTACTAAAAATATATTTGAGGTTTAGACAAAGACAAGGATTTAGCCATGGTCTGTAGACGATCGCGCACAGAGAAAAAAAATTACAAAAAAATTTTTTAAAAAGCAAAAACGTGAGTGACAAATGCAAGTACCAAAAAAGACAAACAATTGAATTAATTAACAATTAAAAATAAAAGCGATAAAAATCACAAACACAAACGTTAAGAGTATGCTTAAAAAATAAACAGAATAAGGAAGCAAAAGACTGAGTTTGCTAAAATTATAAATAATAATATCAGTAACAATATATTTGATTAAATCCCATTTATTCGTATTCTGCATGTGATCATCAATCGAGCACTTGCCCAACTCATCTCTACATTGCTGTAGTATTATACAGTACATCAAACTGGATCACACAGACACTACTACCAAAAATAAAGCAAAATAAAACCAGAAAACTGTGCAATGTGCTCATCAGATCTAAAAAGTAATCCTCAAGCGCTATGCTAACAGCCTGTGCAGATCTGTTCTGTACTGATAAGCAGCCGGAGGTGCTTTGTAGTTTTGCTACTGCGCTTACAGCTAAGAGCAAAAAATAAAGTGATGTCATTTAAAAAGAGAAACCTTGAAACCTTGAAAAGGCCTAATTAACTACACAGTCACGATTTACACATGCAGAAGAGATCCACCTCAAGAAAACTAACACACACACACACACACACACAGACACACAGCACTGCAGTTCCTACCAGCAGTTCAAATCTATAGATTAAACAGCATAAGTTATGTCATCTTCATATTAATTAAAATGTGGTGAAAGCACGTTTATGCTACTTGGAACTTTTTCTTCAACTCTAAAGTGCTCAAAGTTTCTACAGTGGCTGCAGTTATCTTTAGGAAACATGTTGTGCATTGCAGCAAACTCACTTACTCTTAATGACGTGATTACTAAAACACTCTTTACTCTTATTACTTTACTCTTATTTGGCCTGATGCAGGAAATTCATGACCATGAATTTTGACTGCTATCTGTCATATGACATTCATTACCTTTACATGAATTCAATACTCTTATTTGTCCATCCAGTGATTCAAGCAAAAATGCAACTAAGCCATACACACTTCGTTGGGTTTGTTAGTCTGGGGGTACTTTCTTAATCTGGGGTACTTACATAAATTCATGCTGATTTTATCATGTAGACATGACATTTGTAGAAAATCAATTCATTGCCTTAATTGCAGTACAATCAAAGCAAGCATGTAAACATATTCTGTATTCTGTAAATCAGCTGTGTGATTTACAGAAAGTAGTGAGGTAAAGGTCAATCCTCGTACAGTATATAGATTTAAGTTGTGTATCACTCTGTATACTGTGAGTGTACTTAATATCACAGAACTGAAAACAAGTGATTTATTTAACCGCTTCATTACAGTCCACACACGCAAACACTTGTCAGTGTGTGACCTTGGATGGGAATCATGCAAGGATGCAGTAGCCATAAATGCTTCCTGTAAACACATTAGGATGATGACTAAGCTGTATCAGATTGCGATATTGCTCGCTTCGTGAAAACAGGGCCTCCATCAAAGGTTGGAGTCGCCTGACGCAGAGACATTATTGAGTAACAGATGCGGCCTGTTGTGGCCATCGTATGAGATTAAAGACGCATGCACCGCAGGCTTGTTTGACTGTGTGTGTGAGCAAATTGGAACTGAGGAATCCTCATTTGTTTCGGCACAAACGGGCACTGTATGAACACAAAGTCATTACGTAAGAATGATGTGCAGTGGAAAGGTCAGTGGCATTATGTTTGCCTCTGAAAGGACTCAGCTTAGCGGCCGTTAACTGATATCTGACAGCGACGAACGAGCTGTCGTTATTACTGAAACGGAATAGTAACACGACGTGTCTCTGAAATGCATGCATAAGATATGTGCAGCCTTATAAATGTTAATCACAGGACTGTCCCAGCAGCGTTCTGTGCCATGGTGTGTCTTTAATGGCTCCGTGGTGCATATGATGATGTACGGCATTTGAAATGGCTTTCATCACCATCATCATTTCATTTGATGTTATATAATCCATGCAACTGATATTTCCCATGCAATTTGCAATTATTAAGTAAGGGTTCCTTCGTTGATGCGTTTGTCCTGTTTCAGATTCTCTTCTTGATGACTTCCTGCTGACCTACCCTGTGTTCATGGCAACCAGTGATTTATGTCAAGCTCTGCTGAGACAATATCCTTCCTTGCACGCTGGGATTCCAACAGGAACATTATATCAGAATCTCTCGCAAACTGGATGCTACAAACAGAACGATATGTTTTGTACAATTGCCTACGTACTATCCTCCGTGCATGCGTCAGTCCTCTGCAGGATATTGCATAGATGCAGCGTTTTATATCAGCGGTCAAAGCTCCGTCCCTGCCTGTGCTAAAGCCTTAACCAAACCCCACCTATTGCACCAAGCGATGCAGAGGGAAAGAGGACAGGAAGGAGGCTCTCGAGAGGAAAGGAAAAGTCCTGCACCTGGTGTTGCAGTGGGTCGCTCTCTGCAAAGACTTCCTGCAAGAGGACGAGCACGTCAAGCTGTTCATGAAGGTAGGAAAGGAAAGAGGAAGCTGGGCATGAGGGAAACTTCACAAGTGTGAACGTTATGGTGAAAACTACAGGTATAACGATCCATCTATTGTATCGATTTAAATTCAAACATGCAACTAACTGTAACGTTACGTTACTCTTCCTCAGGTGTTGCTTAACTTGGTCTTATATAGGGGTAACACACGTTTTCAGAAGAGAAGAGACCCCATCATATAGTCAGACCAATTGTCTCTGTCCCTTACTGGAGTAATGCATCATGGCAAATGTAACAACGCAGGGGGTGTGACAAAGTTTGGCTAAATAATTATTACATCGATCGACCTATATCAATTCAATTCGCTGCATCATATCGTATCGTGTCCCTCTAAATGAATCAATATCGCCCTCGCATCGTATCGCAAACCATGTAACGTGATCCATATTGTTTGGCTGTTAAAAGGAATCGTCACACCCCTGGTGATAACTGACGTTTCCTTGCAGACCTTGTATCGTTACGTGTTGGACGATCTTTACGAGCACCCGACCCTGGAGAAAGATGTGAGGGAACTACAGAAGCTTTACCATCTGCATCGCAAGCAGTGAGTCGCCATTTCATAACTGTTTGTCATCATACCTAATTAGAAAGAGAGTCATTTGATGAATGCATAAATTAATTACGAAATGTAAAAAAAAAAAAAAAATGTATCGAGACGGAACGTGTTAGACAGCAACGTGAGAATTCTGTTCTAAAATAGGCACGTTGACAATCTGGTCTCTCAGTACAAAGGCGCAGCTTCTTCTCTGCACGTTGCCATCAATGAATCCATTCACAGACTGAAGAGTAATTGTAGTGTTCTGGAGGTTTATTGGCGGAAATGTAAAGGTCACTTGTGTTGAATCTCCAAAAATGGAGGAAATACAGAATTTGAAGTACTAATGAGAAGTTGTCTGAAATGTGACTTCAATCTTTGTCACTTGTCATGAAATACCAGAAATAAGCAATAAAAGGACGCACAACTTCGTCACCCTTTCAAGCCTAATGACTCTTCATCATGTCAAAGAGATGAAATTATATAATAAATCAGAGTATAAAACAGAATGATGTCTTAGAACATTTGAACAATTGTCACATTGCTGTTCAATATGCACCAGTGACACCAACTTAAGTATTATTGATTATTGGAAAGGCCAGCAACAGGAGTGTTGAATTGGAAACTCCTTGTTGAATTATTTGATCATTTACACTCACTTTGAACTACCCCTCAGTCACCACACACACTGCCACACCCCTCAACCACAGCCGCCAACCACAGCTCATCTCAGTGGAGGAGCTCCTGCCACCTGCCCCTCATTAGAGATCACCACCATCCATCCGTCTGTCTGTCCATCCATCTATCTATTCTCTATCTAACAACCAATCCTGTGCAAGTGAAGACAAATCCACCTGCCTGCCACCGCTGCCGATGTGTAACGGTTGCCGCAACTCATCCTTTATTCACGTTTATATCAAAGCATGGAGATACGTTGTTAAACTGGTGGACTTTGAGTGCGTATGAGCGACATACTCAACTATTTATGAGCTTCTCCTCAGCTTAGCTCAGGTTGGGGGAGGAAACGGTTGACTGCTTTCTTGCATTCAGTCGCTGAAAAACCAGTTTTTTTAACAGAAAGAAGACAAAGCAATTAACCGCATTAGTCATTAGCCCCCATAAATTAGGTCCTCGCAGCTACAGAAATACAGAAAAAAAACATGCATGCCTATATTATAATACACCACATTAATCTCATTGATATTCACCACAATTGTGTCTTTTGGAGCAAGAGATCAAAAGCAAATTAGATCGTGAGCTCTGTTTTGACTCATTTTGGAATCCGATTTGTCATTAGTGTGGGATTTCGGCTGGCCAGTAAGAGGGGGGTGGGATCCCTCAGGGCAGGCTTTGTGCCAACATGTCTATTGTGATGCAGAGCCCAGTAAAGGCTGAGGGATGATAATGGACACGGGGCTATCCATCATGCTAGCCAACCCTAACTGATGAGAATTAGGTGATTAAATGAAGGGATCAAATGGGAAGGTCTAGAATGTAGAAAGCACTCTAATCTCGCCTTGACACTGAGCTTTAATCACAGACTGGATGCGGCAGGAGTGTATTCACTCTACCTTGATTATATGTTGTTGTTTTCGTGCTAGACAAGGCGGCAGTCTGACGGAAAATCCATCAGTGATTATTTTAGAGGAAAATTAATAAAACGTGTTTATTATTTTCTGCCAGTGTGATGCAGCATTTTACTGTTTCCCCCCACCACCCCTCCCTTCTTTCTGCAGCATGGTGGATGAATATTCTCCTCACAGAAAGGTAAGTGGGCACCATTGTACTTACATTTCCTCTAAAGACATTGTTCACTAATTCCCAGGCAATATGAATGTGTGTCAAATCATAAGCATTTCCCTCCTTTAGAGCAGAGCACTTTTCCACCAATTGAGCACGAAAGAGAACGGGCTCCAGTCCAGAGGTTCACAGTGGGAGAGCAAGGACGGTGAGTCGTAAAATACGGCTTTCCTCACACATTCCTCCCATCGTACGTTATTTCCAAACTTGCAGAGAGGAAGCGTCTAATCTGCAGTGTAAAACAATGGGAATCCTTCTAAGGTGTTAAATGAGACGTCATTCCACTTTTGACTTACTGATCCACACGTAGGTGCCAGTGTGTGCGTCTTAACTTTCAATCACAGAACACCATGCCAGAAAACCAAATTGAAGCTACTGAACACTTAGTCCTTATTACGTTAATCCTGATAATAATCCATGTCTTTGTCGTGCCTCGCACTGATGCAATCTAATTTGGAGAATCTCATTTGAGCGTGAAAATGTCACCGTATCCCAGAGGGAGCTGAGCAGGCAGGACTGGGCCAACGCTCCTCAATCCGACAGACTTCCGCTTTAATTCCTTTCCTTTGAGCAGCATCTAACTTAATCCAAAATTGTTCCCATAACACACAGGTCAGAGATGTTGAGTCTTAAAAAGCTCCACAAGACCACCACAAACAGCTCGAACTCAGCCTAGGGCTGTTAGGTAGACGTGGCAAAACTCCCTAATTTAAAAAAAAATAACCCAGAGAATTCCAGGAGAAATATCTTGAGGCAGCCAGGTGTCCAACAGGAGCAATGGGTGGGTTGCTAGGCAATTACAGAGAGAAGAAAAGACAGTCTGAACATCACTGGAAAATACTGTATATAGAAATCATCAATGCGGAACTATGAGCCAGCAGTAAAATGTTTAAAAATATACTAATATTGACAAAGGCGCTAATGACAGCATATGAGGTGTCGTGCATTCTTCTCGTGTCTAACTGAACAAATGTCTTCTCTCTATCCCAGTACTGTGTCACGTCTACATGACTATGGACTCCTACTTGAGTATGAGGGTTCATGCCGGGGTGGTGGCCCAGGAGCTGCTGCAGGCAGTGGCAGACAGGATGGACGTCTCTCAGGGAGACCTCGTACTGGTAGCCATCACTTACACGGGAGGTAAGTCACATATGTAAGGTTGAGTGTTTTGCAGAGCACGTTCAGGTCCAGACGCTAATGTGTAAAATGAGAATCTACGAATGTCCCTGGTGACAAAGCATTTGCAGTCCAGTAATGTAACGCTGCTCCTTGTTATCAGTGGCCAGTGGATTCTGCCACAGGGAGCCTTATCGCTCACTGGCAACAGACTACTGACACATTTTTAATGGTATTCCACTGTTTGTGGCATTGGTCTCCCCTGCAGGTAGGCTCCTTCTTCAACCTGAGGACCGCATCTACTCTGAGTCTTTAAGGGCAGTGGGGAGGCTGCACGTTTGCAGAAAGGAGCTGGGCAAAGTCCTGGTAGGATAATAATATATGTCTTAGTAATATATAGCTCCGATTCTAAGAAAATATTGTGGGAAATTGTCTTCAGGCTGGCTGACAGATCATTTCTAAAATGCAGGGTTATTTATTATTAGAAGCAGTAGTATCAACGAGTAATGTATATAATAAATAATAAATGTTATTTGTATAGCACCTTATGTACATTGAATGTAGCCCAAACTGCTTTTAGAATTTAGAGAAAAACATGATAAAAAAAAGTACAGGATTAAAAAAATGCCAATTAAGATAGAAGTTCTTCTCTCAGTATTTTTGCCGTGTGTGTTTATCTTCATCTTTTCTAACATTACAAAACTTGTCTAAATGAATGGTAAATTTTAGATTTGATCCTTTTGTGCATTTTATTATTTTTGTGCCCTCTGCAGAGCCCTTTAACAGACAACTCTGAGCTGCAGCAAAGAAACACCCAAATACTCAACTTAAACACGTGGGACGTGGCTGTGGCCCTCACCAACTCTGACTGGACCCTCTTTGACTCAATACATGAGGTCCGTAATCTATAATTCCCCAAAACACTACATGAAATAATGCGTCCCAACAACCGCAAAGATGTTGCACTCCTTAATTCCTGTGTTCTTCTTTTACAGCAAGAACTTGTGTATTTCGTCTTCAGCCGCCATGCAAGCAGCAGTCACACAGTGGCGCTAGAGCTGCTGCTACAGCGCTGCAATGAAATCCAGATGTGGGTGATGACTGAGGTGCTGCTGTGCCCATCTCTCTGCAAAAGGGTCCAGCTCATCAAGAAATTCATCAAGATTGCTGCCCAGTTAGTACCTTACAACTCGTTAAACTGTGTCACATTTGATTCTATATAACAATAACAACAACAAAGTTATTTTATGCTGGTCAAAAACTTGATCATACTTTGCTCAACGTTCTACAATCAATTCAAGCCACCATCCTTGTACTTGCTGAGATTTACACGTGCATGCTGCACCCTCTAGTGGCAATCTAATGAACTGTAAGCACTGGGGTTTTGAAACAAACCTGTCCTCTGCTCTTTGTAGCTGTAAAGCACAGAGAAATATCAACTGTGTCTTTGCCATTGTAATGGGCCTGAACACTGCAGCTGTTGGCCGCCTCAGTCACACATGGGAGGTAAAGATATTTTTGTGTGTGTTTGTTTTCCTTTGTATAGTTAAATCTAGATCTATAAAGACATGTTGTGTTTCTGTTTTCTTCAGAAAATCCCAGGCAAATTCAAAAAGCTGTTTTCAGAACTGGAGACAATTACAGTAAGTTTGATTCCTTCCGACAGAGGAGAATGAGTCAGGAATATTGCACTATATTGCCAGTGCCAGTTTGTGTTTTCATTTTGCAAAAATGCACCACAAACATTGTGTTGCACTGCAACAGGGAACACAAATTCATCATTACCTGTATGAGGTGAAATTGTCATTCTAAAAAGGTCAGGAACCAGAAGTGAACATCAGCACCTAGCTCTTATGTAATTTCATTCTAATTTACACTGCACACTTAAATAGCCAAGCATACAAGCACAGACACACACGCTAAGCCCCAGGGAATTACACTCATTTATTCTGAAAATGTCTTCACAGGATCCTTCTCTCAACCACAAAGCCTACAGGGACTCCTTCAAGAAGATGAAGGCACCAAAGATCCCCTTTCTTCCTCTATTACTTAAAGGTGTGCTTGTTATTCTGGCACTCCACTTCCTCATATACGCTCTGACTGAAGGAGGAAAGTGTCCATAAAGCAGATCTCATGTACACAAACAATCAGGCTTTTAACCATTGTCTTCTTTCTCCTTTAGATATTACATTCATTCACGAAGGCAACAAGACATTTCATGACAACCTTGTCAATTTTGAAAAACTGGTAAGCCTTTCAACGTTTTTTTTCTGCACAATAATCATAGACCTGAATGTCACTGTTTCACTGAGGCCTTGCTCATCTTTTGTCGTAGCACATGATAGCAGACACGGTGCGACTCATCCGACAGTGTCAGAAAGATCACATGGGTTAGTATTTGTTTTCTAAAAGTCTGAGATAACAAATCCATTGAATATCTGTGGCATAACAACATTTGATCTTTACAGGAAACACAACAAATGTATAAACAAAATAAAGTCAATACCCCATCATGTCCACACTACTTACGTTGATGTACACACTAAAGTATATATATATTTTCAAGATGATGGGAAGCATTAGTTAAAATATGTTTAGACTTTACAACAAAATCTGAACTTTGGAGGGGCCAATTAATGAATTAGACTGTCGAGTATTTCGTGTTCTGTTCAAATTTATACATAAAACTCAACAGTAAATGTGTCAAATACACCAAGAACCAAGAAATAGCTACTCAGCTACTGTACTTAGCATGTAACAAGAATTAGTCTGACAGCCTCACTCACCATTGACGATGTTACTCCTTGCAGCTGTGCATCTGCTTCTACTTGCCGTCAGGGGGCACTGTTGCTCCCCGAACGCCACTGTTAGCTTAGCTAACAATGCTAACAGCAGCGCAATTAAGATTCTTTCTTTCGCGCTATCTGCCTCTCCGATGCTTTACCAACATTGGAAAATCCATCTGAGAAAAGTCGTAAACAATTCCCCATCGCGTATGATGTGGATGAACTTATTTCACGAAGTATCTCTGGTTTTGTGGCGTCATACTTGAGTCAATGAAATTTAGCTTCCCAGCTAGCCGGACAAGTTTTCCCACCATTATAACATTACCGCTCCTGGTCGAGTGGTCACCGATACTGCGCTTGGTGTCGTATTTTGTCGTCTTTTTATATTATAAATGTGTGATTTGTGACTTTTTTTTAATGTAATTTGTTACGTAACATTGTCCAATTAGTGCTGCGCTTAGTGATCGACATCCAAATTACGTGTCTGTCCAAACCCGGAACCCTCTCGTATTCCTATTGGTCAATAGTAGCCAATCAGCTGTACCGACAGTCACTATTGATTATTTTTTAAGGTCGATTAATCTACTGAGTATCTATCGAACATTTGTATATGGTGCGATGACGGCCCAGAAACTTCTGAAGAATTGAATATCAATAAATTTTAATTTTTTGTTTGACTAATGCTCCAAAATTTGCTTGCATACACAATCTGGCAGTGGTTTAGAGTTACCTTTACAATAACTCTAATTTAATACATTTAGAAAAACTTGTTATCAAATTTAATGGAATGTGTCCATCCCGTTATATCATTAAATGTTTTATTTTAGATGAAATGTAAACAGGCGATTTATTTAATTGAAAATACAGCAAATTGCATTTTAAACAACTACTTTTAGATAATACAATGCCAAATAAAAACTCTGGATATATAGATGATAAATCTTTAAGGTTAAGGGCCAAAATGCATTTTTACACTTTTTTTCATGTGTATATAATGTGTGTCCATCAGTCTCTTTTTTACTGTAAGAGGAATAATTTCAAACTACAGATCCCAACCCCAAATAATAATGATTTTAAAAAACAAACGGAAACACACCGACGGGGATTGTTTACTGAACCTTCATTGATAACTACAGACAGCTGACTTGTAAATTGTTCCTTTTTTCCAGGAAATGGCATCACCCAAAAGAGCAGCTCAGAAGTGCGAGCCTACATCGATTACCTTCACATCATCGACAATCAGCAGACTCTGTTTGAACTGTCACACAGACTGGAGCCTCGTCCTTAGAGAAAAGCACTCACTGGTCTTTACACTCGGCCAGGCTGCCAGATTGCTGAGGGGAAACCCACTGACCCATCAAATTCTCAGGACTCAGACAGTCCCCAAGGACATTGCACGGCCCTGACCCACCACAGGAGGGCGCCAGTCTATCAGGAACACACGACCAGAGAGAGAAATAGGCAGCACAACAGACAAAACAACAACAACATCTGCATAGATTCAACGGTAGAAAGCTGCTTAAACCACAGATCAGATCATGAGATGTAACACATTATATATGTATGCAGAGTTTGTACACCAGAGACAACAGACGGCTGTATCATAAACCAAAGACAAAAAGTTCTTTCCATAAGAGTCTCAGCTTGAATTAGACACAATCCAAATCAGTTCAGCAGACATTCAGTCACTGACCCAGTACAGCGTACGGATGCTCAACACAGCTGATCACAGTCACTCTGAAGCCTACAGTTATATCTTTCACATTTTCATAAATCATCAACTATTTTTACATTGCAGAACACTTGTACCATATTACTATTATTTATCCATGACGTGCAGTGTATTAGATGAGGCTCTACCCCAGTTGAAGTAGTATTACTATCGACAATACGATATGTACAGTACATTCTTTGTTGTGTTGCTGGTTGTGTGTGTGTGGCTGTGAAAACACTCGTCCTTGTCAGAAATGAATCAGTGACAGGGTTAAAGGTGAAAACTTCATTGATGTGTGTTTGTGTGAGAGAGAGAGAGAGACTGAGTTAGAGTCACATTAGTGCCAAATATCCTACAAGTTACACATTCAAATGAATGCTAATTGCTCATAGATGTAATGATTTCTAGAGCTGAAGACAATCGTTAGCTGAAGCAGCAGACATACTCTACACCGTACGTCACCGGATTTGGCATTTGAGGGTCATTTCAGTCCAATGCACTATTTTTTTTTCTTCTACCTAGTTGGTCATCTATCTATCTATTTTTCCTTTCATCTATCCAATTTGGCTTGTGGAGGTTTGGCAATGTTGATATTTCAGCCTTACACAAAGTGTGCAGGTTGATTTGGTTTGAATTACACCAAATGTCAGAAAATCACATTTGAACAGGATTGGCTGTCCAAAACAGGCGTGGATAGATGCTCTTGGGTAAAAGTGAAATGGTGTTTTTCGGTAAAGTGTACCAATAAATTTTGAGCAATAGCAGGACTAACTACACCTTTTAATCAAAGTTATGTCATAAAAAAGGACAAGAGGAAGCCATTTGCTTATGTACAAGATGAAGTCACAGAAAGTAGTTTTTACTCTTATTTGGTCAAGTAAAAACACCAACTGTTGCCCTCAGGTTAGGCCATTTAAGAAGGCCTTTGTGAAGTGTTGTAGATGGAACTCTGATGTCTATTGTTTATTTATTCTGACATTTTAGAATTTTAAACATTGTAATTTGCTTTAGCAGTGTTTTTTATGTTTTAAATTTATTTTAATCAATTCATCTAAAACCTGTTAAACTTTAAGTATGTTTGTGTTAATGATTATGTCAATGCTTGGGTGCAATTTGGTTGGTCTGCATGACATGGCAAACCATGGATTGACCACCGTCCTCATATTCATCTGCTCTTGTGACATTATTCACATTATTGTATTGTTTATAATTTTATATGAACATAAAATGAACGATAACTTCCAACTTCTCATCTCTGGTACTCTTTTGTTGTTACAGCTCAGCTTTGTTAGCAACGTCAACACAGATATCAATGTTGAGGGGAAAATGGATGGGCTAATAATAATGTAATTATGTATCCTCATTGATCTTCACTGCCTCCCTGTGGCCACTACAGGTACTGCACACTAAATTAAGCATGGATGATATTTCACAGTAACAAATATTTGATTGGACCTATGTAATATACTACAAAGCCATGTATTATGGTGTACACCTCAGCCAAGTCAGACCATGCACTTGACATCGATGTCCTTTCCCAATAATATACTGACGTAAAGAGCAAGAAACAACATTAATAACACCAATCATAATCAGAATTTACTGATTTACGTGTGGGAAACAATTTAAGGGCTTCTCCTCTGGGCCCTATCGCACCCTTCCACCGAGCTTGACAACTTTTTAATCCTGCTAAAACCAAACAAACCAACCAACGTGGCTTGGCAGGTAATAAAGAATACACAGACATCATAAATCTGTTTTTCACAAACTCTTGCAGACATGATGAATTTTCCTATTTGATTAATTAATCATTTTAGGAGATTTTCTACACAAAAAGTAATATACAAAATGGCTTCTGAGTTAAATTCATCAGTGCACAGTGTGTTTGTTAGGAGGCGGAGGTGTGACCCAGATGCCCTTGCTGACTTTAACCAGGTGTCCTGCTTGGCCTTTAACTCGACTATCTGTGGCATGACCCCTGCTGAGCCTGGCCCTGTACCCTGCCATTTCCTCCCAAACACCACCAGCACTGTATCATTTCCCTGTCAACAAATGACTGGCTAGCTGCTGTGGCGTGTTAATGAGGGGAAGAGAGGGCAGATGAAGAGAAAGTACAGGAAGGCTGCTTCTTCATTTCCCCTGTGCAACACAATGCACAGAATCAATCCTCCATCCTTCAGTCCTCTGCCTGGAGCCATTTGGCTGCAGGAAGAAATTAAGAACACAACAGCTATTAGTGTTCAGGAAAATCTTGTGTGAAATGAGGAGATAAAAGTGGTGATTTGCATACAAGAAATGAAAACACAACAGCTGCAATTTGTGCATCATAACGTGTCTTTTCCTTAGATAAAAACAGATGGTCCCAAACTTATAAAACTGGGGATAATTGTCCATCCTGAGTGTCGGTGGCTATACATCCACTCGCACGCAGATGATCTATTTACAGGATATAGGAAATAACAAAAAGCCCAATTTTCATGACAATTAGATCTGCTTAAGTGTATTTTATTATTTAAAACGTGAAAGTTCGAAAAATGTATCTCTGGTTTGGTGTGTAATTAAAAAAAAAAATGTTGTGTATGATCTTGGCCTCGACTGTGCAGCTCCTGAAATAGTAGTATAACTTTATACCTTATGACTATTATCCCTAGTCTGATATGGACCTGACTTTAATAAGAGTGTTAAAGGAATTTTAAGTTATATTTTGTTGCTTAACACTCGTTGTATGCAGGTATTGTTTGTTTAGTAAAAATATAACTAGATGCTAACAGTGAGTGTAGACAGATAAAGGATGGGTGATGTGTTGTTTTCTCATAGAAAGCTATCAGAGGGAGTCTGAATAGGTTTCTCCTGCAGGCCAGGCTGAATGAATTACACTAGTCTGTTAGTATTCTGTCGCCGCCGTACAAAAGGTCAATGTCAAATGCACCTCATTTAAAAGTCAATAGCAACCATGCACATCATCTCCTGGGAATTCTGTCCGGGAGCCCTCCAGACGGCATTGTGTATCATTCAGTTAGTAGAGGGCAGCCGGAGAGCTTTTTTAATCTTGACCTTCCAATAAAATATGCTCCCAATCCAGAATTACATGGTCTAAAATGGAGACATAAGCTCCCAACAAATCATGCCCAGACTGAACCATCTCCAGGGAGAGGTTCAACACGTCTGAATGCACATACAACAGGTTCGCCAATAGATCTGCATTTCCTTTATGTTTAAACCTAAAAGGAACACGCTTGTATTATTGCCAACTGAATTTAATCGCACAAGGTCATAACAGGCAAAATTCTAACTAACACGACTTCCAACTTGAAACTTAAAAACTACGTGTAAACATAAAAACAATAATACTGCTTCCATCCACCTTCTGTTTCATACGGACAATAGCAACGCCACTCCAGCTACGATCCATTTAGCCGGAGGCTGCTTGGTTTTGAGGTGGAGCGTCCAAACATACGTGGGCCCTCGCTGCTTGGTACGGTACACTGGGCACTTGTAAGTGTTCTTGAGCTCCTGCTCCTCTGCACGCACAGCTCTCACATACAGCACCGGCATGGCTGGGGTCAGATCCCTCAAAACAGCCTCTGAAATCACACCGCTCTGGGTGTCCCAGCGTGCTCCTGGTAAGAAACAGCGGAGCGTGTGAGTTTGACTTGTCTTGTGTGAAAATAGATTCACCTCTGTTTACCAATCAGTAAGTTGCCTCTTACCTTCCATGAAAAGTCCGTGAATGTAGGCCCCCTCCCGTGGTGGATGACCAAAATCTTCTTTTGTCTTTTTGGTTACATCTACAGTCAGGGTTATTTTGTCCAATGGCCACTGATTCTTTCGAGCAATGCTCTGCAGCACAGCTGTAAAAATCTTCATGTTAATATTTTGGTTGCTAGGGAACATGTCATCATCATCTGTCATTTTGAGAGTGGGGGCTCACCGGTGAGAAAGGACTGTGGGTTAAACAGCCCTGAGAGCCAAACAACCGCTGGTAAAACAAAGTCTTGAGTCCAGCTGTCCAGCTCATGACAGCTACACATTAGATCGCTAAACCTATAAAGTAAAATAAAAATATATCTGACACTGAAAATAATGCAGGACTGTAAAGTGTCACTTTCCTATCTGTTACGTGATTGGTATATAATTTTAATTATGAACTCTGAGCTCTTGATACAAAGATCATTATAGTGAGAGAGGAAAATATCAGTTTTACATATTTATTTATAGATATTAATCAGTGGTTTACCATTGTGCAAGTGTTTTAGTGGAGGGGTACGCCAGTCTGGCCCAAGAATCTGGAACAGAATCGTTGAATAGTGCTGACTGCAGAGCCTCCATATTGGAGGACATGGTCAGCTCACCCTATGAGGAGAGAATTCTCATAGTTACCGCGGATAACTCAACAAAAAGGAGGTGTTAATGTGTTAATAGTAAACCAGTCTTGTACCTTTAAGGCAAGGTCCAGCTCTTCCAGAGACTTTCTTATTTCTGCCAGTAGAATATTCATGCGTTCACACTCTTGGAAGCAGACGGAAATGTAGGGTCTGCACTCTGTTGTTTTTGCAATAATTTCTGCCATGTTATACTCCTCAGGAAGCTTCTCCAGGATATTTTCAAGGACGCACTTGACCTGTTTAATAATATAAAGAAGATAAAAATAGTCAGCTACAGGTCCAAACTATTTTTTTGTGTAACACTGACTCTTATTGTCACCTCCTACCTTCTCCTCTGCGCTCTGGGACGTCTGCTCTCTTCTACAGGAGTCCTGAGGCTGCAGTTCCAGTAGAGTCCTTAAGAGGTTGTCTGAGGTAACAGAGAGGCACTCGAGCTCAGCATTGGGATGTAGACCATAGAGAGTGGGATTCTCAGACGGGAGACGCTCATCAACATAGCTGTGATAACCACTGTAGTCCATGAACGGAGGAGCCAGGAACTCAGGACACAGGAAGAGCTCCCCTTCAAACTGTCAAACAAAAATGCAAAGGACATTTATAATTATTATTATTTGGAGAAATGTTTTAAGCACTTTTTGATACACAAAAAATTATCACATATTTTGGAATTTACTTTAAAAAGCAATATTTAAAAACACGATTCTTCCTACGAAGCCCTCAATTATCAAGGTTTGATGCCAGCAAAATGTAGGCTGTGTTTAAAGCACAGCACTATGTATGATTGACAGCAGTTCATGCTGAAAGAAAAGTTGTGAACATGAATTCCATTTCTACAGAGAAAAATGTAAATAAAATATAACCAAATAAGCACCAAACACCGCTGGTGGTGATGTGGTGAAAAGCAGCTGGCCGATTTTGGAACAGAGCAGACACCAATAACAAATCTTTAACTTGTTTGAGAGCAAAATCAGCAATGGCAGTAATTTAATGTGCAATATTGCAGTTTATGATCATATCCCAAGAGGGCACCCTTTACCGTGAGAATAACAAAGACAACAGTTTCAATAGTTTTGTTGAAACTAAAAACAAAGACGAATGAATGTATTTTTGTTGATTTGGAACATGAACTCCGACTAACCATTTTTGGATGCATGAATTCCTGCAGGTAGGTTTGACACAGTCTTCTATCCCAGTCATCCGTGATGTGTCCTCCGTACATGATCTCCCCAAAAAGATAACACAGGTCCTCCCAAGGTACCTAGGCAGAGTTTCATAAACTGTTATCTGGGGAAAAATACTCTGAAAAATAGTTTGAAATGACAGTTTCTAGCAGTGCCATTTTTTCAGCCATTTCCTCCTGTCACACGTTGAAACTTTCAACAGCAACTTTACAGCCAAATAGGCTACTTTATAAATGAAAGCTGGAGAGAAATAACCAAATTATCTTGCTTTACACACACTGATCTAATGTATGACAGAAAAGTGTTGTCCTCAGTAGGAGATTATGATCCGTGAGGGTGAAGGAGGAAGAAAAGAACCCGTGATTCATAACAAATTACAAAAGCTGGAGGTTCACAATCATTTGTACCTGTATTGTTTTGCAAATTGCTTCCTTCATCAGCTCTAATTGCAGTGATCACTTATGTAGCGTTGTGAACTGTCACACTGGCTGCATGTAATTACATTTAGGACAACGCTTCATTGCCCTCCTAATGAATTCTCTGTATACGCACATACAGGTTACTGTTTGGTTAACATAATGAAGGACATTCGTTTTTGGAGGGCAGAATACCCAGGAGACATAATTGGTTGTGACCGCAGTAATAGGAGTTCTACGAGAAATGCATTAGGAGTTGTGAGGGCTACAGCTCAACAAGAATGGATTTTTTTGTCTCCCTGAAATAAAGCTAAATTATAGGTTGCGTTCACGGATCTAAAAAAAATCAAAATAATGTGAAAAATAAGAGAAGAATGTACTTTTTTGCAAGCAACGGAAGAAGAGGAGATTTCAATAAATAATTAGTTACTTTGAGTTAATTTGCCACTTCTGACAATACTCCAAACACCATTATCATCATAAATTTACAATGCTTTATCAAGTACAAGACAGATAAAATGAAATGTTGGAAAATGCTTAATTTCTAATAAAAGGTGGTAAGAATACTTTTGCATTGGTCTCTAAGTAGTTGTAGAGGATGTTGGCTGAGATGGTGAGGTCTCCAGTGCTGAAGGGGTACTTATGGTTCCATCCTTGGGGGCCAAACTTTCGACGCTCCGTAACGCAGGCATGAAAGAAGCATAGGGAGAAGAACAAGGAGTTGAATTCCTGTTCCCTGGAACACATGTCCAGAGTATCCTGAGGGGAGAGAAGAAAACATACTGAGTTGTGCTCTTCATTCACACTACTCATTTTCAGTTAAATTAAAACATTTTCATCAGTTTCCTTGTACCTGACTGAAGTTATTGAGGGCTGCGTGCAGACTGGCATTCATGCCTGTGGATGGCTCGTTGGTGATTTTGATGGAATTTTCCAGTATGCTTCGGGGAATAACATGCTGCTCAGGACTTGGCGGCGGTTCCCCAGTGATGAACACCCTGTATTTAATGTGACTGTCCATCCCGGTTGTCTCCAACAGAGAATCGAGGGAAGGCAACCAGCGAGTCACCAGGTGTACATTCTTCAAAAATATCCAGATCGCACATAAAAGATAATACAATACAGATTAGGCAGGCTGCGCAACAGGTTAATAAAATAAATTACCCTCAATGTCGAGTAATGTGTGGCTGCTCGATTCTCAAAGTAAAGGAGGCATTACTGCTGCTGATCTGCCTAATTGTGCTCTTGATTAAACCAAATTGAGTTTATCTCCCTTGCTCAGGCAGTGAGATAATTTAATTAGTTACACTACAGATTGGCTGAAAGAGCAGCATGGAGTCTCTACAGTATCCTAGACAATGGCAGAAAATTCTCTCTACCTGCAGAATGACCCAGTGTCCGACCTTTGAGGCCTTCTTCAAAACCCCCGCGGCGACTTCCTCCTGCCCCTGGCCGAGCGACACGTTGTGCAAAGTGCCTTGCTCAGTGGAAAATCCCAGCTTCAATCCTGCTTTCAAAGAAATCGTGAATATTTATCCTTATAAAGCGACATTTATGTGTAACAACAGATGGACGTCATACCTAATTTCTCCACATCTTTAAGCGGATCAACACCAGGTGCGAGGATAAAGAACACAGGAGTTGAGGGGCTACTCTCCTCAAACAACTTCTCAAATTCCAGTCTCGCCGCTTCCACATATTTTGTTCCCATGTTCTGCTCTACAAAGTTCCTGCCAGGCAACATTGACAGTGAGCTTGGTAACATAGAGCACATTCATCAAATAATACATTTAGTAGATTACTGGTTATTCACCTAAGAGCATAAGTTATCCTATCAGGACGGAGTGCTCTCAGGATGATCATTTTCTGGAGAGAACTCTTATTTTTCCAGTCTTGGGGAAGCCTCTCGTTTTCAGGAAATTTGGATTCCACAATTTTTCTCCAGCGCTTGGATGAGCTCTCCATGTCTCTGTCCAATCCACTGAACTCCTCCATTGTAGATATTGTCTACGTCCAAGTAAAACACATTGTCAGACCTCGTAAACTTTGGAATAGGTGACGACTCGATGGCTAGCAGGTATGTAACAATGACTGAGTAACTTTCATTTTAATAGCATCTCTTATATTATACCACACCTTGATGGACCCCCAAGCATATGGGGAGAGGAAAGTGACAGGGCTAACTTTAGCTTCCACAGGAAATCGCAGTAAAAAGTCAAATTCCTCCGAATCAATCAGGCCCTGTTTGAGCAGAATCTGAAGAAAAGAACAGAGACAGAGCAGTTTGCAATGATTTATGTTGTATTGATCTCTTTTCAATCATTTCCACACTCTAATTCACAACTGCAAAAAAACTTATTGGCAAAGGGAATGGGTAACCTCACATGTCTGGGCAACTGGCTGAATAAGTGCTTGTGAATGTGAATGCGTGCGTGGTGTGATGGAAAGCCTTCAGAGCCCCACAATTTCTAGGATGAAAACAGTTGGTGCAATGACGGATAATTGCATTATGCCATCAGAACCAGCCCCCTGTCAGAACCAACTGGCTGAACAGCAGCCATGAAGCTCAGTGTGAGAGGTAATCAATAGCAGCGTATGGTCCTGCTGACTACATTTAATTGAAGCTAATGTGAGGGCAGAAAAGTACTATGATTGATGAGGATGACAGGGGGCCCCACCTTTGAGGCGGCCCTGAGTTCCTCACCTGGAAGGCGGTGTGTGACAAGAAGGTTAACTTGTCTCTCTCAAACAGACCCTGGCTGGTGTACAAGAATACAGAATAGGTGATGGCCTCAGTTAGGGTGTGCACTCTGGTCCTTACATCCTCATCCCATTCTGCATGCTCCATCGCTTTGTTAAACACAGAGTTAAAGGTCTGGAACACAACCAAAGGGAGGACATAGTTCTGGTAACATGCAAATAGCCAAGACCTTAGTTAGACTGTATCTTAAAAATCTTAAATCTTTGGTATGCAAATAAAGAAACAACCACAAACAACGTCAATTCAAAACTCCCTTGAAAATATTGGGCAATGTGGGGGTAAAGGTTTCACCTTCAGAGAAAACTGGTAAACGGGGTTAATCTTGCTGAGGTCATTGATGATGAAGAAGAGGAGTGAGGCTCTCTCAGCTGCTGGGCGGTATAGTTCTCGAGCCTCGTTGATCTTTGTCTCGTTCTCTCTGGCCTCCACCACCTGTGTGTTCCAATTGCACAAAATGAGCTATTAGGCTCTCAGTCATGCTCCAAAAGCCTCTCATTACACATATTCCAAGCCACACAGCATTTGCAGCTAATGTAATCAAATGAGGCGCTCGCTGTTGTGTGACATTCAAAAAGTCATGACTGATGAAAAAACACGTGCCCTCAACTGTAACTCAGAGAGACCCTGTTGGGTCGAACAATCTTACCTTGTACTGTATGTGAGCGGCTGTGGTCTTGGTGTTCTCAAGTTGCTCCACCAGAGAAATGTCACCCAGGAAATTACCGTGTGCTGCAGAGAGGCGACTCAACAGCTCATCCTCCAGCCTTTTAAGCTCAATCTTAAAATGGTTCTGCTGTGTTGTGAGTTCCACCTTTGACAGCATCAACAAAACGAGTAAGATGGACTTGGAATGAATGTTTGAAAATCTGTAACTTTTAATAACGGGGCCTTACCTTTAAAGCCTCCAGGTCAGGCCTTTCCCGGGTCACTACCTGGCCCAGCAGCTGTTCCTCCAGGCCCATAGGAGTCACTGTAAAGTTGATGAGGGTTGTCTGGGCCTGGAGCTCAGGAGGGAAATGTGGATTGGCCAACTTGGTGTGCAGAATGAGCTGGAAATGACTGTTGTACTCGCACTCTTTTCTCCCAATACGAATGTACCTGGAAAACAAGTGAATTCATACTAATGCATTTCTTGGGAGATTTCATCGGTCGCACCTCTTGTTCATATTATCCACAGGCCAATAACAATTTAATGGCTTGGCAGTGTTATATCCCTTTACTGGAAAGGTCACCGATGATGAACGTAATGAACAATTTAAGAGGCACTGCCTGATTTTGTTATAGTGCCCAACAGTGCTACCAAACTGCCAAATTTCATCCCCGATTACAGGTTAAGGTTTGAAACTGTGGTGATTTTGACAACAGCAGCAGTGACCAAAGAGGACATTTTTGGCATGTGTGGGAGGTATTGGGAACTATTAAAGAGTTTCTGCAATAAACAGTAACATGGAGTGAAACTTTAGAGGTTTAATCAATCAATATTGACCAATAATTGAAAGACAGAAAGAAAAGAAAATAGATGGTGGGGGCAGCATAAGAACTTACAACACATGAGAATTGGAAAATGTACTTCGGAGCAACTGTCTTGTCTGTCTTTCAAAGACAACATCATATAAGTACCAAATACAAGTGTGAATTATGGGAATTAATTATCCATATTTGCACATACAGTGTACAGTTAAGATTAGTTAAGGTGTGTGAGAATTTATAGAGAAGAGCAAAAATATTCACAACTAATTTCCGTTAAATGGCAGCACAGGTGACAGATAAAAATAAATGACAGTTAGAACATCTATCTTCTGGTGCATGACAAAGATGATAATGATGATGATGATTTAAGATCAGCCTTTCAACTTTATCAAGGTAAATCATCTGCATATTCAAATTAGATGGTTTTTTTTCTCTGAATACATCTAAGCTCACCTGAGAAAAGAATTTAACTCTGTCTTGAACTGTAGACAAATAATCTTAAACAAATATGAAAGATTATCACCACAGCAGCCAATATTTATCTGTTCGTGCATTTCAATTAAATTAGCGCTGGCTTGACGAACCTGGTGGCTTTTCATTTTTCTCTAATTACCCCTTGGATGTCAGGCTGAGCCCCAATTTTACAGCACAGGTTCCTCATGGCCTGGGTCTGGTTCAACTCTATATCTTCACAAGCCAGAATTAATGTACTATTGATAGAACCATTACTCCACCAAATTAAAGTCCTTGCTGATGGATTGGCTTGTAGTCCTCCGTCAGCCATGAAAGGAATAATTAGTATTCATTACTTCACACTCTACAACATTCCAATTATTAATGAACTTCAGCTGTGGAGCCCTACCAGATCCATCATGGCTGCCCCTGCAGGTTGTATTAATCATCGACAGAAACAAGTGTGTGGGTCATCTACAAGGGATAAACTTATAATCAGATTTACAATGATGAATTGTTACTTGTGGATGGACAGGACTTCAGAAGGCGCTCAATAAACACACACTAAGATGCTCAATATTCATAGACACGCATAGATCTGAAGTAGGAAGATGTAAACATTTTTGAAGGGAAGACTAAACACAATGTCAATATGTGGTGTTTTCAATTTTCTATTTATTCTACTGATACTAACCACTGTGTGGTATTTGCAGCATGTTGCCTGTTCAGTATAATTGGGAACTCAACAAAGGTAATTACATAGCAACTACATTGGTGGCACTGTTATTTTTGTGAACTGGGGTAAACTCAACCACAACAAGAATAATTAATGATTAATGATCTCAAAATCAAAAAATACTAGAGTCATCATTGAGCAAGGCAGTGCTCTAGCTGTTTAACAATATGGGACTGTGACCATATATGAATGTAAAATAAGTCTGAAAAATGTCCTGAAAGTGTTTTTTTCTATTTAAAGATCTATGTAGTAAAGTAGCATCATGTTGACAAAATGCAATTTACAAAAATCTATCAAAATACAAACCAACTATCTTAATTTTACTCCTATAAGTCATGATCTCGAAACATCTATCAAGTTTCCCTCTGACCTGATATTGTGTACATTCATTTTATAATGTACTGTACTGATCATATATCCTCATACCAAAATGCAATCAAAATGTTTTAATGTAAAAAAAATTCATCACTATATTAATAAATATGAATCTTATTCACCGAACACCTCACCTAGTCACCTAGCCATGATACAAACTCTTTAAAATATGCTACAAATATATATATAAACAGGCAATTCTTTTTTTTTAATTATTATTAATTTTTTCTAAAACACACCCACACATACGTATATATACATATATGTGTGCAATTGTATGTGTGCAATGAAATGTGGACAAATATAAATGTACATTTGATATATGCTACATTATTCTATTAAGAAGAAATTTGTTAAGGTTTTATGAGAAACACTGACAATTTAATGGTGCTTACTCAGGAAAAAGTGCTAAAAAGCGTTATAATGCATACCAAAATGTGTCACAACTCCCTTGGTTTTTGTGATGAGAGGACAGTATGAACAGATTTAAGAGGTTTTAGCATTTGTATAGTGAAGGATAATCTCCAAAGTTCAAATAACAGTAAACAGGTACATGTCTATAAGTGGTCTGACTATGTGACAAGATTAAGCATATGAAAATGGCCTGTATGAGATAAGACACATGTATAGTAGATATAAAACTGAATTGGTAATGATTTAAAATTCATTATTCTGTTTCCGAAATAAACAAATGCAGACAAAAAAAACAAAAAATGACCTGTACGCATGACCTCAATAATTATTTAAGCTGAATGGAGTTGATGATGAAGGACCACTGAGTTTAGTGTGTGTAATATGCCAGAATCTTGTGGGAGACAGTTCTTATACATAACCATGACTGCCTGCAATTCGGGTTTTACGCAGGCTAAGAGGCTCAGCTGTTCAATATTCATCACACCTAAAGAATATGAGCACACAAATATACATCTATCACCAGTCTTGAGCGGCCGATCAATACGTTAGCCTCAGGGATTCAGAACATGTGCTGCAAATTCATTTATAATCTAAAGAGTGGGCAATAATAATGCATTCAGTCATGTCTTACCGGTGTTTCAATGCTCAGTGAGATTCAACCATCTGGCAAATCTGCTCCCATTGTCTCACACCGCAGACACATTTGGACAAGTTGTGGGCAGATCGACATGAATATAAACACTATTCTGTGATTTAAAAATGTTTTTTGGTGCCTGACTGTGGAATACTAAATAGCCTGCACAAAACAGATCATTCACTTTGCCTTTAAGAATATAGTTTGATGCATGTATACTGTATATGTCATCTGAGAAGAAATGCAATTAAAAATGTATCTGTGAGGTTTCTATTTCTTTACCAACCTTCCTCTTTTGATAGTGTTTCTACCCAGTAGAGGTTCCAGGACTGGATCGACCCTCTCTGTCAGATTCTCTATCAGTACCGTATAGCCACAGGCTAAGGCTTGTTCAATCACATCTAGATACCTGGTGAAGAAAAGGGCAAAACAAATGTGGTTGAAATGCACGTTTTAAGCAATCATTTATATTAAAAAGAGACAGCTGTGACAGCGAACAGGAGACAGCTACTTCTCACCCTTTTTGTCCCAGTTGCACTACTCTAAGGTCTGACCCTAGCCGGTGTCGGATCCACTTGATGCCCTGCTGCTGTGGGTCGATGATGAGCGGCCAGCGCTCGCTGGTGGTCAGGATGGCGGCATTCTCGATGGACATCCTATCATTTGGCAGGCCCTGGTTATGCCAGGCAGCCACAGCGGCATCATCTGTAAGCATGAGGACTGGGTCCAGGCCGTCTGTCAGGGGTATGGAAACCTGGAACAGAAACCAAAGAATGATGTCACTGTAGTTGGAGCACTGGTGGCACCATGATGAGCGTCTCTACAGAGATCATACAGTGGATGTTAATAAAGAGAATTTTAAAAAGTCTACTTTACCTTTTGAGATTGAAGGAAAGGAATCCATGTATTGTAGAGGAGCTCCGAACGGTACTGCCTGGTAAAGCACCCCACGTAAGTGACGAACGCTGTAGTGAGAAGCACGTCCCCACATAAAGTCTTCTGTTGCTTCTCATACTGAACAACTGCTTGCGACCAGCGCTCCTTCTCTGACTGCCAGAAACACAAAAATAGCAATGAAACTCTAGTGTGGAGCATTTCGTGTCCATGACGAAGAAGTGATAGGAGCGAAAACAAATAAAATCATGTAGGAATAAGTAAAGCATATAGCATCCATTCCCTTAAGCAGCGTTGGGAGTTAGATATGCTCAGCATCATTTTAGCATTTATTTAAACCTTCAATACGATGACTGTGACAGCTCTGCAACGATAAATCACACGTGGCATTTTCTTACAAGGGTTGTGGGTCTAGAATATGCCACATAATAAATTCTCAGACAGTTAAAAATCACTATAATTTTACTCTAATGTATTATAGATTGCCTGTAATATCACTCAGTCTAGGGTGAGACATTGTTAATTTCCAACAGCTGTTGAGGCTTTGAGGTAAGTTAATGATTAAATATAGACGGCCTGATTTATTAGTCTGAACACTATTGCTTCCAGGTCAATGCCACAAAGACAAAACATTTGTCTTGATATGCTTAAAAGCCAAGCTGTTCCATGCAAACCACATTTATTTTCTTAAATAAGAAAGTCGAACTTACAAAATAGCCACTGAAATGGCCATCGTTTATTTAATATAATCAGTCATAAAGATAATACATACTACAGCCCCACAAAAGCCTAATCATTAACGCAAGAGCTGAATATAACTTAAATATACTAACTGAATATATCACCTTTAACAAATTCTACGAATAGTCCATACCATATAATGTTCCATCATTTTAATGTTAATAATCAAAATACAATAGATTTTACAAATCTGACAAACCAGATGACCGAGCAAGCACAAGTACACACTTACATTCTGCTGCACAGACTGAGAGGAACTGTTATTGCACTGTTCCTGCCATTCCTCTTCCTTTCTGCACTTGGAAACCATTCAGCCAGCCGGGTGCCCTGTTCAGTCATGCATTTTCTATGGTCCAACCCACTCTACCTGTCTCACAAGTCCCCAATATGCTACTGGGCCAGGCTGTAAAATCCCCTGCCTGGTATACTCGCAAACCTGTCAGGCTATTTTGCCAGGACATAACAACTTCAAGCCCAGATTACTCATGCAGTTCGATTACCGACACCTCACCACACATACCTCAGGCAAAATGACAGTTTACCCTTTGCCAGATCCACCCCAGTGGTGCCACCAAACTCCTCTCTCTCTCGTTGTTTACCTCTAAGCCCTTGACGAGTCGGTTGGCCAGCTCTATGGTCTGGTTGGTGCGGGTCACCTCCTCCTGACAACTGATTTTCTCAGCTGTAGCCCTTTCAAACTGAGCTGTAAGGCTTTGGAGGCTTGCATCCAGATCCTAGAGAAAGAAACCAAAGCAAGCAATGAAGAGTAAAGACACTACTAAAGGAACTTTTAAACCAAGTGACTTAATTATATAACATGTCACTTACCGCAAGTTTCTTTTGAACTGCCAGCAGCTTGGCTGTCGCTGTTTCTAATTCTGCATTAGCTTGTGATAATGCATGCCTCTTGGGAGTGACCTCACAATAAATCTACCAAACAAAAATATATTGTACTTATAACAAACAAAAACAAAGCAAAAAGACATTTGCTTTCATTATATTTACAACTGACCTCATAATATTTGACAATGTTAATGGTCCAGGCACAAAGTCCAGCTGCAGCCGTAGACTTGGTCCGAACATGATCAGGGTGGAACTCTGGTTTTCTCAAATATTCCTGTTTCACCACACTCAGACAAGACTCAGGGATGTGCTCTTTGTCATATGACACCAAGGTCTGCAGGAAGTCATCAACCTGAGCAACACATGAAGCAGACATGAGAGATACAATGATGCCTAGACTGGATGTTAGGTTGACAGCAGTATGAAATAGAAAGCTGTTATCAAAACTGTCACTGTAATAAGATCTCATGGCAGCTCAATGAAGTGTGTCAGAAATCAAAGCAATCAGACACAATTTTAGGCCATTTTTACAGACAAAGGCATCTTTACTGACCTCCAAACATGTCAAACTCTTCACTTTTGCATTACAACCAAGCTGATATATTGCATAAACAAAAACATAAAATAGATATCCAGTAGCCATTCTGGTCCAGTTCATTGTTCCATCGAATTATTTAGATTTTTCCCTATTGCACTACTTCGAAAAAGCTAAACATTGTATGTGGGAATAGCAAGTGGATGATTTCATTATTTCATTTCACATTTCACAATTTTATTAATTGACAGGTTGAAAAAAAATCCTTTAATGATCACATTTGTTTTAATCATGGCTAAAGGCTGAGAAATAGTGAGTCACTGAGCATATTTAAAGAGCCATCAGGCAATGATGTGAACATGAGAGAGAGGCAGTGAAGGGCCAGGGTCAAGGCTTGCACAAAAATCAAATGGCATTAATCAGGCAGATGTGATTGACATGATGACAGCCTAACCTTGCCCATGAAGGCCCGTGCAGCCTTCCAGCTCCGGTCCTTAGGCACGCGGCCACGGGGAGCGAGCAGAACCATCACAGCTGCTGCTACATTGATGACTGCGGTTGTAGGGCTGGGAAAGGTCTTCAGCTCAGTCAGATTAACCTGGACGGAAGAATAAACAGAACAAGATTTAGAGCTTTTTGTTCACTCCAATTTGTAGGAAATCTACAATGCTTAAACTTTAATGGAATTATGTCTAGCCTGATACAATGAAGCACCTTATTGAGGGTATCCAGTGCTGCTGTGGCAGCTGCTAGTGATGGTTCTGCCTTGGCTAGGTCTTTCTCACAGTCCTTCTGTTTGACTGAGACTTCTGTCTGTATTAGAGCAACCTGTGTCAAAGAATTATTAAGTAAGTAAGAAAATTAGTAATAGTGATAAAAAGCACATGTGCAAAAATTGTGTAGCACTTTCGCACAATCAATGTGTAAGAAGATGGCCTCTCACCTTTTGTGCCTCTACGTCTGCAGCCTCTCTTTTCTGGCTAACTTTCTCAGTCTGGAGTCCAATCTTTGCAATTAGAGCTTCAATATTCTGGTTCTTAAAGATCAGCTCGGATTCTTGCGATGCAAGTTTGGCTTTTAGATCTTCAACCTAAAACAAAGACAAAAATAACACAATATAAAAATGTGCAAATAAAATTATCCTCCAAGAAACTCAAATGCTAATATTAAGCACTAATAGTACAACATTCACCTGAGTAGCAGTGGTTTGCAGTTTTTGAAGGCCGCTTTGGAGCCTGTTTAGCTTGTCCTGGAGCTCAGCCCTGCTCCTCTCCAGTATGGTCCTGTACATTGTGATTTGCTGGAGAAAGCTCTTAGGGGTGGTGTAATTGTACCTCTTCTCATTGCGCTGGTATTTTTCACTTGCCTGGTTGACACTGGTGTGAACATAGGCCATGAAAAGACTGATGGATTCCTGGACGGCAGGCTGTAAAAATAAGCAGACAAGGGGGGAGCGGGGTGCGGGGTGCGCAGGGCGAGCTGGATTGAGTACAGTTTAACATCCCCAACCTGATGGGGACTGAAATATTATCTTCATAAATTTTGAATTCATCTACAAGTTTTGCCATCGTACTTGGCTGGCCCTGACTTACTCAATCTGAAATTTAGGTGCAGCTAGCAGGAATGATTAGGCTTTGAAGCCTCTGTGAAAATAATGTGTTTCGGCCACTGACGTGCTGCTTGCAAAACATGCACAGTGTTTTTATTATCACCATGTCCTCCAACTTTCTAAATGCTGTTTACAGAGGCTGCAGTACTACATTCCAACAAGGTATTTATCATATGGTGCTCAATGATACAGCGCCTCAATTAATCATACAGTTAGCAATCAATTAATGCAAAAACAAATGAGTAGACAATACAAGGATCAAACCTAACCATAACTCAGAAAAAGCCATTGTTAATGATCAAGGACCTAGTAGGAAAAAAAAAATCATTATTAATTAAGAGCTGACATGATGCTTTTTGACAAAGCATGTTATGTTCTGTTGAGATGCGAAATAAGTTTTCATTGATTGGCTTTGTGTAACAGCTATTAATGAGTTGTGAATCTCTAACTTCAAATAAATGATCATTTCCTTTCTAGCCTTTAAAAAGACAAACATCAGAAATTCTACCCTATATTGACTGACTATATGACTTTAATATAATGTCTGGCAAAATGTGTTTTGTTTCAACTTCTGCACCCAGAAAATAGTCCTATCTAAATTTAAACCTTTTTGCAGACTTGCATCCAAAGACAATCTCTCACACACATACACATGCACACACACGCGTACACACGTATACACACACACACAGGCTTGTAATAGTCTGGCACATGTTCACAAATGTGATGACACTTCCTGGTTGTGACAGCTGTGCCTCCTGAGAGGGTCGTTATGTGCTTATTAATCACTCTTCTCTCATTAACATAAATGATCGTGGGTTGTGATCGCTCCACTGCTATGATGAAAAACAATGATATGCCTGCACTCACTGTGAGTCTTCAGGCATGTGTTCAGCGATTTGTCAGTACCTCAGCACAGAAATAACGATGAGGGATCTATGGGAAAGTTAATCCAGCTGCCCCATAGTAATTAGAAGGTGTTCATTAAAAGTCTAGCTAACTCTGGAATCACTTATTACATTTTTTTGCAGTAGAATGAGGGGACTCTCACAGAGCAAAGAAATTCCGGATTTGGCAATGAGGACGAGAGAGATTGTGAAATTAAAACAGGGCCTGACCTCAATGCCTTCAATCTCTTGGATGAACCTGTAGCTGACAGACTGCAGAGCTTCAGGGCTCCATGGGAGAAACCAGTTGATGGTAGTGCATTGGACGAGGGCTGGGAATCGGCGGGCTCTAACACGAAGGGCATCACCCACAGGCGACATACACAGCATGACCTACACATAAAGGATAAAGACAGCGTCACGTTAAAAGAAACACGTTTTGTTAATGCACGTTTGTTCACATATGCCTGCATTTACACACATGCACATAGTCAAGCCCCACTGGCCTTATATGTGGCATTCAAAAGGGAAACACATCCTCCGGTTTAAGAGAGATAAATTGGAAGCCTTTATGCCCCCACTTCCATCATCCTGGCGTGTGGACAGGCAGCCACATTCCCAGTTGACTGGAGCAGACGGTGACACTACCAGAGGCCCTGGCGCAAATTTAATCTGGATTGCATGCATGTGTGCTGTGACAAGAATTTCCTTCCTTTTAACCCCCACTGTTTGTTTGGGTTTATTCATTCACTGTGTCGCAGATATTCATTAGAATTACACAGCAGCTGTTCCTTCGTTCCGCACCTCAAACATATTGTACTGTGTATGACTTTCTCATTGAAATGCTGTGATTGTTGGTTGGAATGGCACACTCCAGTGCTATCAAAAAAGGCATCTAAGCATATCAATGATATGGACTGTGTTCTCATCTCATGACGGTCCATTTGTGTGTTCCCATTGTACTAGTTTCAACAAATACTTACAAATACAGAAGAATTTGTGGTCTCATATGATAATTCTTGTAATATGTTTTGGTGGAAATTTTGGGAATGAAATCTCACAAGGATATATGTACATGTAGATATAATAAAGTTTAAATTGAATAGCAATTTTTCTGAGCATTTTTTTCCCACGTGCATTTGCTCACTGCAAAACATTTCTTTTGCAATGTACACAGTAGATGGCAACATTGACACTATATCCATTTTATATCCTGAAAGTGACATTATATATTAAACACATTAACAGTAAAATGTACAAGTGTAAGAGCATCAGTTAAAAGCTGAAAGCTCAAGAGGATGTCACTGATTTTAAGACAAAGAGAGACAGCACCGTGAGATGGAGTTGGACTCGATCAGTAAAGAATCTCCAGCAGTTCTCCTTGCTGTCCAGCATTCCAAGAGCTCGGACCTCGGCTCGCACCCCTGACACAATGTCTCCAATTTCCTCTTCACTAAAGAGTTCAGGAATTTCTCCTAGCGGGAAAAACAATCATTATCATTGATCAAAATTTCAAAATGATTTGATATTCAAAATGATTTGTACACCATATAAAGTAAAGCAACAAACATAGTGCATATGACAGTAATCATACATTACACTATGTTATTAACATTAAATGTACATCTTTGGTTTTTCTTTAGCTTAGAGTGGTTTTTTTTAATTTGTCCTGACCTGATGCAAGTAAGTCATTAATCATGACCAGAAAGCGCTCATCAGGTAACTGTGTATCAATCAGGAGCAGAGCAACACGCTGGTTCTTCACCCCCGTCTTTAGGAACAAACCAGCCAGATCTGCCTACAGCATATGGAGTAAAATAATATTCTCCTGAATAGCCCACAATAATCAATGGGACAGCATAAACCTGGTGACAACACCTTGACCTTTTAGCATATGATCAAACTGATGATATTTGCCTCATCAATGAAATATTGAAATATTTTAAAGCAATCTTTAATAGCATCTGACAATTATTTCCTGCATCAGTGGAGAGTATGAACGCAACTGAATTAAATCAATACACTGCATGCAGGCAAAGGAATTATTGATCTGGAAAATTTTGTTAAACTGTTTGATTTCAGTTAATTATTTACACCATTTTGCATTACAACAATATCATTCAAGGTGACATTCAACGACTGTGACTGAAAATAGGTTATACAGTTATTATAAAAATATACTCATAGTAATACTTGGTATAGTGTTTGGTTGGATTAAGTCTTAACAAAATCAATATTTACCTTGAGATCCTGAATGCTATATCCTTTACTCAGGGTGATTTGGAAGACTTCCACAGAGGATATGTAGGCAGCCAGACGAGTCAGGCTCTGTTTACCACTGCCCCCAACCCCTACCAATAGGCCATGACCTCTGGGAGACTCCAGGATACGACTGATGCGGCAGCTGATAAAAGAATTTTAATTAATTAGGCCACTAAACATCTGAAACTCACACATCATTAGCATTAATATAGAAAAAAAAGGTTTATCACTATTATGATGTAAGAATATGGTGATCAAGTACACTCACACATGTTGCATGGCGTCTTCAAAAAGCACCAGGTTCATGGTTGCATTGAACTCATTGTAGCTCTCTAGGGCATCCGTGAGGACATTCCTGAGCTTAGACCAGTCTCTAACTGGAGCATAGGAGTCTTCGTCTCCCACCTGCGCAAAGCGGCAATAGAGAAGAGGCTGTCTTCTCATCTTTTCATCCTCTAGTCCCTGGAAAGGACATATGTTACATCATATGAGAAAGTCTACTATTATCCCTGTGAAATTGTTTCTAGAGTTTAGACACACATCTGTGAAGATTCTCGGTCATCCAGATCATGGTTCAAGGACAGATGAACCAAGGGCAACTGGACTTGAGCTTCTTTAGCTCTGAAGAAGCCCCTTCGATGAGAAACAAAACATCTTCAACCATGTCCATTTGCCCTCGGGTCAACCCTCCCTAGATACAATTGATACTGTTCATCAGAACCTGTGTACTGCACCTCAAAACATTCATGTACAGTCTCCATCTGGAGCTTGTGGAAGAGGTTCTGGTCTTTCATATCCACCAGTCTATCTGAATACACTCTGCAGGACTCATGAAGCCACAGCAGTGCCAAATCATTGTTGTCTTTCACGCTCTCAGGGCCAGAAAACAGAAGTCCCTGAAACACCCACACAAATTAAAATATGTGAATATTTAATATTTCAGCAGATGTAGAACTATAAAAACTACTTACTACTATTATACACAGTACCTGAAAGACATTAGCTATGTCTCTGAGATTAAATACGTAGTGAAATTTGATGGCTGTTGGCAGAAAGTTCTGAACCATCTTGTGATGAAGAGCTATGGCAGCTTGGACCACAGTAGCAGCACTCCTCTGAACAACAGGACTGAAGAGATGCTGCTGCATGTGACCAGACAGGATCTGACTAAAGATGCACATCTGAGCTTCAGCTGATGGGAAGTTCACTGCAAATACGGAGAAATGTCTCTGTAGAAAGCAAAGAAACAACCATGTTTCAGAAAAATGTGTATAATTTAGACATAATAGCTTAAGTAAGCAATAACAGTACTTAATGGTGACCTTACATTTGCACAATGTGGTGAAATTGATCTTTGACATTCAATTTAAACAGAAATCCATGTAGCTGGAAATATGAGTCTATACAACACATCCTAGGTTTGTGGAATTAGCTGTCGTGTTAATATAGCACTATTACATTAAAGATTGAGCAATAATGCATTTTAAGATCAGTTTAACTTTTCTTATTTTAAGTCAGGTTGCTGCAGATATCATTTTCTATGGCAACATACTACATCACAGACAGGGTAAAAACTAATTTGCTGGGAAAAATACCTGTATTCTGGGGTTGATAGTGAAGCTCCCAGCAGTGGGATTCATACAGGCAACATACTGTGTATTGTGTATTTCCTTTAGGGTCAACTTCTGTCTGTCATACCTTAAGTGAACAAGAAATGGAAAGTGGCACAAATTCATAAAAAGCAAACCACCAAGAATCAAATATACAACTAAAGAAACTGTTCTGAGAGTGTCGGGTCTTCTCACCAGTGCCTATAATCCAAATACTGGCGTATGAGTGCATGAGGCTGGACTGTTCCATAACTGTCAAGAGCTGGCATGTTCATGTCGTCTATAAAGTAAACCAGCCTTCTGTTGCCTAAAGGGGAATAGGTCCTGCCAGCTCTTTTCTCTAATGGCTGTTCAAGAATCACTATAATAGAATGTACATAAAACAAAAACACAAAAATTGTCAAAGACACAGGTGTTATACATGAGAAAACCAATTTATAAATTTTAGAGGTACTATGGCAAAAATGATAACATACTGCCCATGGTCACTTTCTAAGGCTCGACAGTACCAGCAGATGGTGCTGCAGTGTCCTTGACAACTAAATGCCATATAGAGCAACAGACAGACTCCACTCACTCTGCAGCATGAGGGATGTAGTGTAGTAGTTGAAAGGTACTTTTGTAGTCATGTAACTTTCTGGTACACCCTCTAACATGTTTCTAACAAGTGCAGTCTTTCCCACTCCGGCATTCCCCACAAGCATCATTGGCTGTCTCCTTTCCAGCAACAAGTTCAAGAAGAACTGCAGCCGCACAGTCTCAGCCGTGTGTACCACAATAGCCTGCAACCATAGAAACAGCAGGAAGATGGAGAACAGAAACATACATGGTTATTATAGATTTCTTTGAGTGTGATTTATTGACAGACATGTGTTCAGTGAATTGTGTCTGATTTATAATTTCTTGTATTTCCCTAGTACACTGTAACTATTCTGTCATAATAGCATCATTTGCTCAGAACAAAACCCCACTAATTATGGCTCAGCAAGAGCCTTTGGAGCATTCACAGCTGTATGCAGGAGTATAAAGAAAGACAATAGAGCGTGGGTGATAGCTCAAGCCTTGGTGCTCATGCCTTCACCCCCTCACAGTCCGGTATGGGGTGTAGTAGATGGTAATCAGACACAGTGGCAAGCCTATCATCCATTCTTACACCCCTGCCATAACCTCAAGAATGACTTTACCCTCTCTCATTATGCTCACTGAGGCATACACACATTTTTAATATGACTGTATTGTTCATTTTTTGATTATTTTTTTGAAAGAAGGTTGCTTCTTGTGAATGTATGTCAACCCTCTTTGAAAAGTTTGTTTTTGATTTGACATGAAGCGGCTTACTTCCCCATACAGACAGCAGATCATGTGTTTTCACCTGTAGTGGTGTGCATGGTTCCATATCAAATGGTGGTACAGTATCACTCCAGGACAGGAAGCGTCTGCTCTGAGGGTCCAGGTAGTAGTCAAACACTGTGCCCTGTGCTGGTAGCTTCACTGCCTTCATTTCTTTAGTCCACCACTGACTGAACTCCATTCTGTAATCATGAAGCTACAGAAAATTGCCAATGAAATAGAATGATAATTTCAGTGGATACTAATTAAAAATGCTCATAAAACCGATTTGTAGATGATCATCAGTCTTAAGACATTTTTAAAGGTCTTTTGGGAAACACCAAACATTGAGGGAAGGACCTTAGAAAGAGAAAATCATTATACATGGTCATAAAGAAAGGCTAGGGTGTAAATTTATCTGGCAAAAAGCAACTGATACGTTGTATAGTAATATAGTAGTAGGAACATTTGCTGGGCTATACATAATTTGACATCTACCTTCTCCCTGATATTATTACTCAAGAAGATATATACAGTATATACTGTGTATACCTATTTCTATATGCACAGATAATTCAATAGTATATGTCAACAGCTGCAGTTGCTAGGTTACAACTCTATATGGTGAATATGAATCAAAAGTTGAATTATGAAAAATCTAAAACAAAATGCATTTTTTCTTTGAGACTGAAACCAGTGTTTGGTCTCTACATTGTAAATGTGGTGGTAATTGATTAAGGTTAACTGCCCAAACTCTTGGGAATAAAACTTTGGATGTTAGTAATGGTCGTTTTGATCCTTCCTAAAATGGGGACAAAAGATATATGCATACATGCACAGTTAAACATCTTATTGAAGCAATTCTGTTGTCCCATCTTGTCCCATTATTAATGAATAAATCCATCTAATATTCCTTGATATTGCCTGTGACATTACATTATTTTACACGCATGCAACAGCAACACAGGTGTTTGGCTATTTTATGACAAACACACTGATATTTTGATGGTCCCTGGATATAAAAACTGTCACAATTTCATTTACAATTATCTGCATTAACACAACAATCATTTGATTCAAACCAATTAAGGAAAAGCTATACCTGATCTTGAAACAGGGCCCCACCAAATGCCCAAATGCAGGCGAAGGTGAAGTAAGTCTCATAGATCTCACGCGGAGAATCAGATGGAATATTGTCCGGCTTAAGTAGGCAGTCGAGAAAAGTGCAGAGTGTCTGAACATCAAGAACAAATGTTGTTACTCTCCATATCTCTGTTTCAGGTTATAAGCAATACTGAAAGAAGTGAACATGTTTGTGTGCTGCACACCTGCACCATAGAGATCTCTGGGATGGGAGTGATTGTTTTAAAGGTGTTTCTCATCTTTTCTACACAGCGAGGAACATATTTTTCAAACAGAATAGTGAGGTGTGCCTTTTCTGTCTGCCGTGGTCGTGTGTCAATCCAGCTGGTTACGTACCTAAGAAGAAGCCAGAGATTCATTTTATGGTACAATGCTGTTCTAATGAGGAAGTGAATCAGTGTCTATTAACTGCCGAGTACAGAATGTTTGAACCAGATTACATTGGCAAAATTGGCATAGAAATACTATATATCTCTTTCAAAGTTTTCTCCAAGTAGATAAAATAGTAGACAAGCCAAAAGTGCATCAACAGCTCCAAAACCACTAGGATATGATATGAATACCAAGTGTCAAAGAGGAGCTCTGTGTAACTCACGGGTTCCAGCCCAGGTCCTGTTGGTTGACATAGAGAATTCCTGCTCTGGACACAGTAGCAGGTGTGGCCGACCTGAGGTGACTGATTTCAAACACCAGTCTCATAGATGATGTGAGGGGCACACGTTCATTATTGGCCAAAGTCAGGACCTGAAAGATGTTGTGAAGTGTACTGATTTCTCAAAATCATGCTTCTAATTGTTTTTCATGAATATGAAGGACAAGACTGCCAAAACAAAGCAGAAGTTTCAAATCTTAGTTTGACAAGTTTGTTTTAGAATATCTTAAAGGGACAGGATTTTACACATAACCGCCTAGGTTGGTTATGTGTACACCAGTATATGAGTGAACACGAGGGAGGTACCTTGTTGTCATCCATCACTGTGTTGAGAGATTCAATCCACATCGGATCAATGTCTCCATCCAACACAATCCACTTAGGTCCTGGGTGGGAGATGTTCGCCTGCTCTCGCATCAATGATGAAAGTAAACCTTACATTGGGTTGGAGAATGAATATGATTGTATGAGATTCTTTGTGCTTCAAAAACACATTTTTGTTACAACATTGCCACTATATTTTGGGTTAATATGGGTTTATTTCAGTGTTTGTCATCTTATCATTCTAAGGCTCGTTCAAGCCAACTCTGTTTACCATCTTTCCATTCCCGGGTTGCAGGATGAATGAAGCCAAACAATTCATCAATGTCTACTGCTTTTGGATTAAGATCATTCCAAACAGGCCTCTTCCTCAGGTTTAAGTAAGTTTTGTGGAGAGCTCTCAATATCTATAGAAAAAAAGAGATCTCATATTTTACAGTTAACTTGAACAGTATAATTTAGTATTTTATTTCACAAAATGTGAAGCTCAAACCTGACTCTTTCCCGTCCCTGCATTTCCAACAACAAAGACAGAATGACGGACTGTCAGGAGTTCCTTCAACTGCACCACCTAACAAAAGGACCAGAACTTTTGAAGTGCTTTGATGCTGAACAGCCATTCTATTTCATATTTTTAAAGCAAATTAAGTGGAAATTATACACCATATGATGTCAAACCTTGAGAATGAATGTCTCCTCTGGCTGCAGTCGGAGCTCCAATGTGGTGTTTCGAATTGTCATTTCAAATTCACAGTCTCTCATTCTCTCTACCTCCATGCCTGGGAAAAGGTCTCCTAGCAGGCCCAAGAAGATACCCACATCTTCAGTCACAATTTTGGGCATGTTGAAGTCCCTCAGAGCACGCATCAGCACCTGGAAATTAATTAATGTGTACTTTTACACTGTACATGGGATTTCCCTTTCTTGTAGTTGTGACATGATGAGCCAATAAGTCACCTGATCCTCTGGCCTATTCTTGTCTCTTCTTCTCAATGTTCCAGCCACAATCAAAACAGATTTGACAGCACGTAAACCCCAATCGTAGTGGTCCTACGAGACAAGAGAGGACAGATAAATAATCAACTCATCAATATAAAAAAACTATAACTATATAACTATATAAAATGTGTATTCTGCACAAGTGCATTAATACCTGCTTGGAGAGAAGTTCTTTGCAGAGACTGTACAGAGTAATGAACTTCCTGGCTAAAATCTTAGCACTGCGGAAGCCTTCTGCCACCAGCATTATTTCACAAATGAGCTCAGTGTCAGGCACAACCATGGCACAGGGTCTGCAGCAAGACAGAAATGGCAAAGTGAAAAACATGCTGAGAAAAAGCTCAATATAACAATGAATATAAGCATTCTCACCTGAAAAGTGCCTTGAGGTTCTCAGGAAGCTCTGTCCTGCCTGCATACCCCGGGTTCATAGTGATGAAAATTCCCACTGATGGTTTCAAGCCAATCGATGTATCAAGGAACAAGAACCTTTGAAGTTGCAAATAATTTAAGGGTCATCTTTGCATAAAAACGTATAGCATGAAAGGGTAACATGGCCTGCTTCAATTGATTACCTTTTCTTCTTTGTTCGAATGGCCTCCTGTATGGTTTTGACCTGCACTGCCACTACTGACAGTACATCCACAGCGATACGATTGAACTCATCAAAGCAGCCCCACGCTCCAGTCTGGGCCAGACCCTTGTAGATATTTCCGATTGACTGGAAATTAACAATAGTCACATTTCATAGTGAAACATTTTTACCGTGACAATTAAAAAGCAGCAATGCAACATTTTTCATACAACAGCCTGACGTCACGGTCTGACCACTACTCGCTCCACTACAGCTCTCAACATTGCACCGATCACTTATTGCTCCTCATGATAAAAAGATTTGATAGATACCAACCAGACTTTCACAGCAGCAGCTCTGCTGAGGGTCATTCAACATTCACTTGTAGCTAGACCATGGTGAAATTGCCATTTTAGTTCTCATTTCTGTCTGCAATGTTTCATAAAATTGTAATGTTTATTCTCTACTCATATTGATATGTATGTGTGTATATTTATATATACACACACACACACACGTATATGAAAGGTGCTATAAAAATAAAATTTCACTCACTTACTAAATTTAATTAGAAAAAAATCAATTGTAAAAATGCAGTGAGGAAAGAGCATACTTCCACACCTTGTAGTCCATCTGTTCAGAGCAGTTGAAGATGTATACCATGATGCCTAATGCTCGACCAAGATCCTTAGTGGTCTCTGTCTTCCCTGTTCCAGCAGGGCCTGCTGGGGCTCCACTCATTGTCAGGTGGAGAGACTGAGTCAGGGTGATGTAGCACCTAAATTTGTACACAACAAAATCGCACAGTAATAAACACAAAATGTGCTGTTCAACAACTGAGTGTAGCACAAATGTTAAATGCTATGCGTATTGTATGTTGTCTAACAAATTACCGGTCCGTGAGAGGAGTGATGACAAGACGTGGTGTATTTCCAAGATACTCGTACAGGTAGAGGAACTGAGCATCACAGATGTTAACAAAGCAATGGTGCTGCTGCTCATTCCAACGATGTCGGAGCTGTGAAAGCCACTGAAAGGCTTGTGAACTACAGACCTGTGAAAAGAAATGGCTGATCACGGCAGATCTGACGAGCTAATATGTTAATTGAGATATAGTGTATGTTACTCCAATCTTACATTATAACCAGGTATTGACTGTTTTTGTCACCCTGCATTTCATTGGATTGTAAGATATGCCCTCATTGTTGCTTATTTGTTTATTAATCTTTGTATCTATATTTAATAATTCTTTTACCCTTACATTTGGTACTTTGGTTTTTTAAACTAGAGTAAGGCAACATAAAAAATGCAGCTAAAGAAGTGCTCTGTAAACATATTAAACATTAAACATTAGCATTAAACATTGCATACCTTATGTGCGATGCATTCAATCTAAGTTCACCAGACTTAAATAGAATAGTGAGTGTTAACCTTTTGTGCAATGAGACTGGCTACAACATCTCGAGCGTGGACATCAATAGTGCATATGGTCATGATCTTCTGTCTGTCTCCTGGGCTCAGCTCTCCCAAAAGCATGCTGATCAACGAGTTGAGTTGACATATCTGAAAAACAGATGAAAAACAAAGTCTAATCCACCATGCAGAAAACATGACAGTATGTAGAGAGTAGTTTACAGTGTTTAAATTGGCAGCATTTTTAAACCAAACTGCTTAGTTGATGTTTGTGGACATTTGTGGACAATAATAATATAAAGAAAGAACCCAAATTCCTTGAAGCAACTGTGCTTTCCGTCCAGCAGTCAGAAATTTAAAATCAACGATTATACTGGCCTGAGTTGAAACAACATGGAATTGGGTGGGTGGAATGGACACTGTACATAATTAAGGACCAGGGCTTTAAAGGCAACGTAAAGTATTCCTGTGATCCTAATTTTGACTTAACCACTGGATGGTTTAAATTTGTCACTTGCCCTATATGACAGCAAATCCAATCAGCCCAGTACAGGGACAGAGAGATTATTCAAACAGCAGCCAAGGACATGCTAACCTTAAGTAGTGCTGATGAAACTGACAAGAGTGATAATATAACACAGCATGGCTCCACAAAGCCCCGCTGAGGTCACAGATGCTAAAATAAGATGCTGTATAGGAATCAGTGCTGATTCTCTTACAGCAGTCACAATCTACATCGCATTTAACATAATAATCTGTCAAATTCTGTAATCAATATTCAATGTGAATAGGCCCTTGTTGCGATGCTGACTATATTTTTGTCTAACTTGACTTTCGTTTTCATAGAAAAATTTTAACCAGTTTCCTCAGTGACAATTTTGACCAGAATATCAAGAAAATTTATGATTACCACAGAATGTAAATTGACACATCATTCTGAACACAGAAACACAGTATGTGATATAAACTACTGATTTGGTCATTAAGACCACACTGGGTCTACTGGTGAGTGCAAAACAAGTCAAATCACCATAGACTGTTCTCTTCTTATTGACCGAGGGTCAGAGAACACAGATATTTCTGGATATAATAAAATAGATTTAATTTTTACAAATGAATTCTGGATGTATGCAAAGTATACCTGTTTCTTATTGTGGTCTTTTAGTGCTGACTCAAAACCTTCCTCCAGTCTCTTAAACACAAGATCCATATCATTGGTCCACCAGATCTGAGATCCAGTAAGGGCCACTTGTGCAGGGAAGTCCAGAATCCACTGTTCTCTGGACCTGTCCTCATACACAGACACAGCCTCAGACAAGTGACCTCTGACACATTCCCTCATGGATTCCTCCAGACAAGTCAACCATGACTCAACCTGAAATATACCAAATATCCGTACTGTTAGACAAGGCATTTTGTGTGATAACTAATTCTAATTCTTGGTACTGAACCTCATCTTACCGGCCCATGACAGCGACATTCTGATTGGAATGCAACATATTCCCTCTCCTTGCTGTACATGCCCACCGCAAGTTTATTGTTATCCTGTATTTCATTTTTGGAGAACTCGAGATCTGACATGTTGTCAAATAACTTTGAGAGGTGGGAAGTTACCTGCAAAAAACAATGACTCATTCAATGTTTATGTAAAAATAGCAGATGAATATGGAAGTTAGACCAAAATTACCAGCTAACCAAATGAAGAAAATGTCTATGGAAGTGTACCTCTCTGGGACGACTTCCTTTAGACAGAATGTCCAACAAGTCTGCAGATGAAATAAAGTAGAACCGTGGAAAGGCAAGTCTCTTGGTCTCTAGGTATTCAGCGAGAGCTTTTTCACACAATGCTAGTCTTTTAAAAGAAAAGATGGGATAATAAGCACACACGTTTAAACTGTCGAGTAAAATGAAGTCAAAGATTAAAATGAAACACAAACCTTTTCTGCAAATCTTCCAGCTTCTCATATAGTTGGGGTTTGTTGGTGGCTTCAATTACATTTTTAGTTTTAACACTGTCCAACATTAACTCCTGTAATGAGCAATTCACCATTAAAATGCTGAGGATAAATGGGCATGTCATTGGTACAATATGTGATTTTAAACAACAATTCTGAAAACAAATGGACCTGAAAATCAGCATCTATAGCCTGGAATCTGTGTGCATCCGTAGGCAGCTGCTGGCAGATATCATCACAGCCTTTGAAGATACTTTCCAAGTAGACCCATGTCCTCTGGACCTCCATCCAGACTATCAGCACAGAGTCTGCCACAGTCAGTTGTTTCTGTAGTTCCAATACCTGGAACAGGAAGTGATCCACATGCTTACTCTGAAAGATGTTCTGGAGCTGAACCTGGAGGGAAAGGAGAGAGTGAGGTTTATGTAATGTGTCAGAAATATTTGACTAACCAAAATACAATGAATTCCCACACAATTTGTAATCAAAGATGATTTTGTAATTGCTACATATCATTACAAATATTGGTTAAATGGAAGCCAAAGAAAAAATGGCGAAGGAAACAGTCTGTTTATGCAAAGATGGGGGCAGTGAAGTGTCGAGCCTCCTAATTGCCCGCCATAACCCAGCAATACATCTGGTGCACATGTACAAAGGCCGCCATGGTGCAACAATGCCTTTCGTCTTACAGCAGTTATAAATCTGAGGACTGAATAGGGACCTCTCTGCTCTCAGCTGTGCTGTTAGACAGTCAGACGGGCCGACCCCTCTCTGTAGTCTCATCTCCATTCAACACTAGACTATCTGTGCTTCTCCCAGACAACAGATCTTGAGAACTAAAGCTCCTGTGAATTCAAATCCATTATGCTGTTTTCTACACTATGACATTACATGTAGAATATCTTTCCAAAATTTAGACATTTACCTGATGATCCTCAAGTGTTTCAATAAGTTCTTCGTCACATTTAAGAAGAGGAACAGAGGTTTGGTAATGATCCTCATATGACAGCTCCACTGATACCCACATGTGACTAATCTCTGTTACAACCTGAAAGAAAAAGGTATGGCATAATACTGATGTCAGACTGGTAAACAGACGGATCATGTTCATAAGCTATCAGAGGCCTAGTATGATGACTTTTTTTAATAATCTCTAAAGATGAAAGAGAAATCAGTGATTATGATGTTATCCTCCAAAAGACCTCAATGGTCAATTAACCTTCTCTATGGCCATTTCTTTGACAGCCTTGTCAACTATAGCCCGAACTTCCTCTTCAAACATATGGAGCTGCAGAGCCAAGAGGTCTTCCAAGGTGGTACTGTCAGTCACAGTGAATTCCATCTGCTTGAAAATAATTAATTTCATAAGTCTCACAGTTCAATGATGTAAGGAAAACAAATACCTACAATGTATGTAATGTATGCACCTTAATAGTTCTAATTAGCTGCACCCAGTGACGCTCCCGTATTGCCAAGTTCTGTAGCTGGCTGATGGCCCGCAGTGACGTCAACAGGTTCTTGACATAAATGTCTAACCCAGAATACACATCCCACACACGAGCCTCTTTGTCAAGCTTCCTTATGTCCTACACAAACAGAGGGTAGGCAGAACTAAATAGTTATTAGGAGAAAATCTCAGCAATGTTCCCTGACAGCAAGAGAGGTGTACTACTTTTATGCAAAATTAAGTGCTTGCACAACACCAGCACATCTCTTTAGCTGACCTCACCTTGGCAAACCTCCTCAATTCTGCATCCATCTGGTCCACATTTATCTGCCTCCATTTGGTCATTGTCCAGTTCTCCACACTGCTCTGTATAGATAAAGACCCACATGGAGAGGTGAATATGCGAAGGGTCATTTAAAGGCTACAGTGCAGCCACACAATAGATGACAGCCTCAACTAGGGTGGGCTAGTCAAGTTTTTCTGTGGTGAGGTGATGAGAAATGATTAAATATAAAATACACATTAGGCTACTTACTTGCACAAATACAACAATGTCCCACAGTTGCTTGAGGATAGTGATCTCCCGTCTGCAGAGTTTGATGTCTCTGTAGTCAGGGATAGTCACGTCAAATAGTTTTGTGGATTCTTGTAGCTCGGCCATCTCTTTCTCCAAAACTTGGATAGCTTTTTCAGACTAGGAAACACCATGAAAAATTATATTCAAAATAGAAAATATTACAGAAGAAAACTGCATCAATATTTCAAATGTATAATAAAGTAATAGATAATCACCTACTTTTGCCATGCTGCTGTAAGGATGCAAAGCATTATAACTGAAGGGTGCCTCTGCTTTGAAAATCTCCCTGAATTTACATTGTTTCACCTGAAATGGAATGTATTTAGTAAGATAAGAATGTAATGTTGCATAATATTGTTTAAATATAATATCTGCACAAGTGTGGGAAGAAACTTCTCACCTCAAATGCCATGCATTTTCTTCTCAATACCATCACTTCTGCATTTTGCAGTGATGCTACCTCATGCCTTACTTTTAAGGCCAATTTTTTAGCTCCACTCCATTTTTCAGGGAGTTCCTAAAAAAAATAAAAAGCTGAATGGTCACAAAACATGTCATGTTAACATAATTTCAACTTGCTATTTGCAGGTTCCCTTCCTTACCTCCAGCTGAGATTGGACCTGTTCTGATATCGACACTCCATATCGTTCCAGAAGCGTGATTATGTCTCTGAGGGGCTCAAACATCCTGTCCGTGGTTGCTTGTCTGTCTCGAACAGCAAGCAGGTGACTCATGACTTCCACTAAGCCATTGTGATCTCCTTTAATCGCAGGCTGGTGGAGCCCTTTCACTGTAGCTCTGACAAACTCCTCCAGATCATCAAGACTGGGCCGGAGAGTATGCAGCATTAGAACATCTCATATTATACATTGATTTGCAATTATGTCATGCAGAAAAGAACATTACCTGTTAGTGACAAAAGTCATGAGATGCTCCTTGAACAGCCAGCTCCATTTTTTGATAGTGTTAAGAAGACTGAGTTTGAAAAACTTAATATCCACCCGGAACCATCCATCCAACACTCTGATGTCTTCAATCTTAGAAATTTTACTGTACATGTCCTCATAATAATCTATCTGTAAAATTAAGATAAAAACTGAAGTAGATACACAAGACAACCAAACATATCAAAAGTGTGTGCACGATATAAAAAAGCTTTTTTTTACCTGTTCTTTGAATTTATCAATTGTCGGAGGGCTCTCGGGGAGAACATCTGCTCTGTGAGCCTCCATCTCTTCATTTGTGAGCATATGTCCATATAGGAGAAACTGCCTAAGAGACTCGGCCTTGTCCTCCAGCCATAGATGGGTATAACAGTGAAACTGTCTCTGATAATTTTGTGTTTTCTTGAGCACCATCTTCACTTTTTCCATAATCTCCTGTCTCAGGTCCAGCAAATCTAGCATGTCATCCATTACATCCTAAAAGAATAACAGCACATCAGATAATAGTATCAAAGGTATTAAGGCTTTGTTTTGAGGAACACAAGTGCCATTTTAGTTTTTAGGGGAGTGAAATGTTGAGAATTTTGTTTACTAATACATGAAAATTTGCCCAAATATATCAAACAGAAATTTGCCTGACACCTCCCATTTAATTCCTAGTTCAAATAGGCCTCAAAGCATATTATCCTTAAAAATGAAATGGCTTTACCCCACTTATGGCTAACCCTTCTCCTCTACAAATCTACAAAAATCCCATCCCAGTTTTCATTTCTATTTCCATGCATTCATCATTAAATTGAAGGTTTATCATTTACAGCACATAAGTAAATATATCATTAAGTCTTTATATATTTGGGTGAAGTAAGTGACTAACAACCAAATACAGATGCTGAATTTTCCTCATGAATTTCATCAAATCAATCTATTACAGTCATTTACCAACCAGTAATGCACAGAAAATAACAGCATTAAGCATAAAAGGTGAAGTGCGAGGCTTTCTGTGTTGTCCTTCAGCACAGCACTAAAAGATTTCATTCAATAAAGAACCAATAATGTAGTTATACTTGCACAGATGAAAAACTGTTATGAATAATCATTATGGAAAGTCTTTAGTATTAATCAAATCTGCAGCAGTACCTGATAGCTTTCGGTGCTGAGGTGAGTGGCAACTCTTTTGATGTTCACTGAAGTCTTGAATATGTCTCCTACCAAACCCTCTATCAGCTCATAGAAGCCATCCCCTGCATCTCTCTCCACTGACGGTACAAAGGTCATCCCTGAGCCATTGAGCAACAGGTGAGCTTCAAACAGAGGAGCCTGGCAGGATCCGGCCTCCATGTTCTCCACAAAGAACTGCAGAGAATGGCTGATGTACCTGAAGAGCCCATCCACCACCATCTCATCCACATACTCAAGGTAGGAATGCCATGCTTCTGAAGCTGGGTCAGCATGAAGAAGCACCATATTCTCCTAATGAAATTTCCCAATCGTGGACAAAGAGTGAGTACCAGGTGTTAAATGTTATAGAACTGTTATCTTAAAATATTGGGAATTATGGGATATTGTGAGCATATTATGAGACACATAATGAATGTAGACCTACTCACCTGTACTAGCTTGTGAATTGTTTCGCCATCCTTCTGCATTGTGCTGTACTTCCTGCTGACACAATCTCCCCGGTCTTCCAATTGTATGAGTGTGGCTCTTTTGTTGTCCTTTCTACAAAACATGGCCTGTTTGCTCCATCCCTTCATCACTGACTGGATGGTGCCACAGTTATCCTTGGCTGTACGGACTCGCAGCACAAGGTCATGAACCAGGTCTTTGGTGGTGCTAATGAAGCTCGAGCACTCCTCGTCCTGCCATGTCAAGTCAGTCTCTGCCTTTGTCAACAGCATATCTATGGACGCCAGCTCAGCTGTGATTAGAGGTAGTTCCACCTCTAGTACTGTCTGCTTCAACTTGTTGTACATTTCCACTAATAGCTGTAAACTGCTCACATACTGGAAAAAAGAAACGTACAAGCTAAATTATGTTTCTAAAGTAGTGGAGTGGTTCATAGTAGTTCACATCAATGAGTGGCATTGCTTATTAACAAGTGTAGAGAGCCAGGAGTAATGTGTGTGTGTGTGTGTGTGTGTGTGTTACCTTTGCGAACATGTCACTCTTCTGGAAAATAGCCAGTGCTGCCTCAGGAATGGTGATCTGACTGAGATTCTGAATGTACTTGACATCTTTTAAGACTTCAGTCAGCTGTGGAGTGAAAGGAAATAGTGACTAGCATAATATAATATACGTCACAGTGGGGCTGGGGTAAAATGTTTTGTTTTAACTAACAGAAACCCTTGGAGAATACATTAATTGCATAAAAAAATCATTGATGTACAGTTATTAAGTCTTCCAAAACGAGGCTGCGTATTTGCTCTCCTAGCCAACTATGCCAACAGGATATTTAAAACCAATGAACAGACCATGAAAAGGTTTGCACAGTGAGCAATTTCTATAGTGTCTGGGTAATTTACCTTTGGATTGAAGTTGACTGAGATCAGGCCAGATGAGATATTTCTAGCGATAAGCGGCTGGTTCAGGTTGAACAAGCAGGTGTGTTCCAGCCCATTACACCATTCAGAGTAAATATCTACCTCGTAACGATCAAGGACACTCAACATCTCCATGTACATGTTGTACTCGCTTGCCATCTCTGCATCCTTCAGAGGCCTGGAAATGTTACACACTTGTGAATCAAACGTCATTCATATTAGCAGCTCAATATTTATCTAACTATGCCTGTCTGTCTATTTGTCTTACTAATTGTATTCATTTAGTTGAGATCATTATTTTTTGCACTGACATGCCAAAGAGTAGGCTGAATTTTTCCAGTGGGTTTTGAATGCGTTTCCTAAGCATTTTTGCCCATTTCAAAACACCAGATGTACGAGCCATGTTCTTAGGGACATCCCACTCCATCTGTCAACACAGAAAGGAAGAGCTGAATGCCATCCATGCCAACAATGACTAATTTACCTTGTCCATACAATGTAATTTACATACAGTACCTGGCTGAGCTGGGTTTTATAGAGGACTCTACATTTCTCAAGCTCTTCTCTGAAATGCTGTTGCAGGACACAGACACTGGGACTGAACATCTGTTTTATCAGGGTTCTCTCCAGGAAGGGTTCTAAAATAATAAACATCTGAAGGACAAAACGAATTAAGCTGGCTTCTCACGTTTCAGCTCTGTCACTCATCACTCACATACTCATCAGAGCTGTCGTCAACATCATTCCACTTCTTACTTACTTTGAGTGCTGATTCCAGTTCTGAGCAATCCTTAAAGGCTGAGCACAGAATGGTGGCAAGGCGGCTTTCCAAGTCCACAATCTTAACTTTGAAATTCTCATATTCCCTTTCAAAGTCCTTAAAAAAAGTTAAATCCATTTAGTCAAGTTTATTTGTGTATAGTCCAGTATTATATACAATGTGTGAAAGGACTTCACAGGCACACATGACAGAAGTATAATGGTAGTGAGGGATATTGTAAATGTTATCTACATTTGTATGCTAATAATGTAAATATGCACATGGAGAGATGTCAGGAAATGACAACCAGAATAAATGACATTACTTTGTTAGAATCATACCAATGTCTACAATAAAGCAGTTTCTAAATCAACCTTTCATTGATATCCACCCTGTCTCTTAAGTCTTACATGCAAACCCATGTACTGTTTGTGGAATAAATCTTTGAAAGTTATGAAAAGGAAAGGTCTGATGTCAAATACAAAGTGGTTCCTAGGCGATTTTACCTGACAGTTGCAATCAAGTGGATTGTTTTCACTGTGTTTAAACACATGGCTGTGGTTCTTAAACTCTTTATATATCTGGTCCGCTTTTTCACTGTAAATTCTGCACTTAAGACCACCAAATTCCAGCTTTTCCATCCTCTGAAAGTCCAGCAATATTTCGAAAAACTCCTACAAAGATAACAAATAACAGGTGACAAAACTGCACAAAAACTCAAGGAATGTGAATACAAACATAATTTGATCCCACCTCGAGCTGTAGCATGCGATTGAGGAACTGGTTGAAACGTGTAAAAATCATCCCAGATGGGAAATCCCAGCGTTTCTGCTTCATGTGGTTGGCCAATCTCTCCCTCTGGGTCTGGTAACTTTCCTTGAAACATCTGAAGACTTTTATCACTCTCTTTACCATTTCCAGACTTTCCTCTGAGTCATCTCTCACCAGCAGATCTGCAGAGAGGTAAGACGAAGCCTACCGGATAAAAGACGTCATCATATATCATTTTTTGTTTTACGGAGCGGCGCTGAAGCAGTGCCAAAAAAGGTTTGCCACTAGATGTAATTGTCTACTGCTGTCAAAAAGGAGACACTTACTTGCTGAATGAACAGATTGCAAAGTTCTTGCAGCAGCACCACAATGCGTGCTGGCCTTTGGTAAGATTTGCAATTGGTCCAGGTAAGACAGAGAGTATGGAAGAGTGCAGGGATGCATGTTTCGTTGTGAGGAAATCCTTTCTTTTCCAGGTGAGACAGTTGTGCGCCCAGAGGCTTCAGATGGAGGTCAATGTCCTGAGCTTCCTGAAGAGCTTTTAAGTTTTGGGAAATGCCATTGCAAAAACAAACAATATAATTCATGATTAATTCATGACCGTGAAATATGTCTAGCATTTGCTTGTATAATATGTGTGTTAAACTATAAGGCACCATTCACTCATACCATTAATTACATTTCCAATTAGAGTCTGGATTGTTGGATGATAGCTGCTGTCCATGATCTCTAACATCTTCTCCATCCTCTGAACAATGGGACTTTGAAGCTATTAGTGTACGTGTTCACAAGGAGATAAATGTCAGTGAAGTAGAACAAAACAGTGTTTTAAATCAAATGAAATGTGAACATACCTGGTGATAGATGTTCTTTATATTGCTCTTCCTGGAGGCCCAATAGTTCAGTTCTGCACTCGGATTTGGATGACGACCTGCCACAAGAACATTTGATGAATCCTCCTTCAACACTTTTTGGATCAAGTTGGTCCAGGTGATGACATGGGACTCTATTGTGTACGCCACAATCCTGTTGCAGCTATCATATCTGTCCAGAGAGAAGAGATTATGACATAATTAACAAAAACTAAGGTGCTGGTCTTAGCCAAATGGAAAAAAGTGGGGGGTTCCTTACATTTTGAAGTTACTATATGAATGTTCCATCCAAGCTGTCCCTGTTGGAATAGGAAGGACAGTCTTCCCCAAAACCTGACCCTTTACAACTGATGTCCGGCTGCTCATGTTGTCAACATGTCGAAGAATATCCTCAGACATCACATTTGGCCACTGTTTATGGTTTTTCTTGTTTGACAGAATTGGGACACATATCTTTGGAAGAAACAAAAAAATGCAAGTTACAAATCATAAATTATTACTTCGTTGTGGGCCAGTTTGCTCCACAGTGCGCCGGGAGATAGATGCAGACAGGAAGGGGTAATGATCACCTGCTCGAAACTGTTTGTTAGCTGTGTCAGTGGTGTTGAAGATAGGAGGCCAAAACTCAGAAGTTCTCTGTAGTTTTCAGAGTTGATTAGAACGGCTTTGTTCTTAAGAACATAGGCTTGGTTGTATTTGGTGGCAGGCATGACCTGAAAATGAAATAATTTGACAACTTTTCACTTAACACAGACCGGAAAATAGTAATGTGCTCTTTTGTACATGTGTGAACATCACTTCTCACCATAGAGTGTACATCTACAGAATGTGAAACCCATGTTTTATGCATGTAGATCTGGGAGATTTTAGTTTAAAGCTCTTCTGTCCAACTGCACCTGTCTGCCATGCTGTTTTGTTATGGAAATGCATGTGTTGCGTTGTGCACAACAGCAAGTCACATGACACTATAAATGTAGTATTTTTTATTGAAATCCTTTCTCCAACCTCGTTTTTATGACATATAAAGGATGGAAATTCAGTTTTTCACAGTCTGAGAAATAAGTTCCAAACAAGTAGAAGAGACTAAAAGAATGAATGAAACGTTTGTAATTATTTGGGACAACATTAGACTTTCCAATGATTGCAACAGTTTCCTAAAGCCGCCAGGGGCACAGCTGGTCCGCGTCTCGGCTTTTGAGAACCATCAATTTAAACGAAAGTGCTGCCGCGAAATTAGATGACGCAACAGGCCTACCTGGTCGGAAGCGGCTAGAGAGCCGTTTTTTGACGACGAGAAAAAGACAACCGTGTGCTTTTCAAAGAAGTCTTTCAACAGCGTTTGTGTTTCTTGGTTTCGTGCGTTTGTCTCCCATGTTTGTCGATGCAGTCTCAGCAGCTCACAAACTTTCTCCTGGACGAACTTTACTCTGACGTCTTCCAGAAAAGAAGGCGCCGCAGCTTCGTCGTCGGACATCTTTACTTTACGACTTTGACATCTTCACAGCGCCGTCGCCTCTAGAAGCAAAAAGACCAACTGGGAAGCTTAGTTGTTGTAGATCTAAAAATATATGAAGAAAGTAGTTACCTTTAATCTTAGCTACTCCAGTTTTATTCGTACTTTTGGCGGCTGTCTGTCCCGAAAATAGGCATGTGTCGTAAAATGATTGGGCGGTTCCGCGTCCCGTTGCCTAGGAACGGGCACCCCTGTCAATCACTGCAAGGTCTGTTTTGGTACTAACAGGAAAGCCATAGGTCCTAATACCAACCTTATCCATTTGGAGCTCTTCTATGCATACACAAACTACAGATTGAAGATGTTGACGGCATTTTAGAAAGTTTTCCCTTTCTTAGGGAGCTTTGCGTAGAGAACCATGTGTTGTGTGGTAATGTAATGTTGGTCTATGTAAATAAACTTAACACAAATATTCAAGTAGCTTTAGGCTCTGTGTTTTCTTGGTCTCCAGTAAAAATGATTAAAAAAAAAAACATCTTAAGTCTTTCTGCCTGTCTTTTGAAGTCATTGGTTTCTATTTCCACTGGATATGAAAAGTATCTTATCATTGTGTGGTTGTGCAAAGCAATTTGAAAAGTCTGCCTATACTTTGTATGCCCAAACCTACATCCTGCCATTCTTAATGATGGGAACAGTATTTAGTCTAGATGTTACAATTATATTTCTACAAAGGTCTGCATCATCACACAGTCCTTTATGTACATTGGCTCTCTTTCCCACATGAAAGCAGTCCCACAGGAACAGGAGAAGCAGATGAGACTGAGACAAACTCCTCAGGTCTGCAGGTGGCACTACCATTTTGGACCTCATCACTAACAATGACAAGACCACCTACTGGCAAAAGATTGCCTGCCTGTTGCTATGGTGCTAATAACAAGTTGGAGGCAATGCATTCAAGCAGTTAAGATAAAGATGGCTCCTGATGTAATCCACATGCTCATTTTACAGTGGGAATCAGCACGGCTGTAAACACGGTTGAGAGCACGAGTCATTACGTAATCCAGAAATGGGACGAGAACATTACCACTGTCATGATAATATGGAACAAGAAGAAGGTCAGCCTCTCACAATGAAGTCTCTGAACGATCGTGTATATGATGTAGATGACTAAATGTGTCTTCCCTCTCCTCAGTGGAGTGAACACCATGTCCAAAATAAGTAAATATATATGTACTTTCCCTATCTGACTCATTTTCTGCCAGCTGCTTCTGATCCAGGAACTGTGTAATATCGAGGCAAAAACTTGTGCAAGACAGACTACACCAATCCTGCCCGCCTGAGCACAGACGAATCAGTCCTCAGCCTGCCAAGGTTTGTTGCAGTGCTGAGCTAGGCCTCCTAATATTGCCATCCATTGCCTGTTGTACAACCTGCCATCTCAAAGAATGTGCAGCAATCTGACTGCCAATAGGGAAGCACATTTATCAACTGTCACAGCAATGTAGAAATAAAACTGGAATTCTGAAGTACTGCATAATGTGTTGGAGTCCCTTAATCAATTAATTAATAATGTTACCGTTAGACATCTCTCACTCGCTTGCTCTCTCTATTCTTAGTGTACATCTTGCACTTTGTCTCTTAGGGTTGCAACAAATTGTTATTATGATGTAGTTTATCAATTCTGTTGATGATACTTGCTGATTGATCGCCATAATGAGAGTCTAGACAGTCCAAGTTCTCTGTAATCAGAAACAACAGTTTTGATTATAGGAGAGGTTTTGCACTTGAGCGCACAACAAAATAAGTGAAGGTTTTCTTGGTGTTGTTTAATGAAATAGCACAGGTGGGCACAACTCTCACTTTTACGACTGTTGCTGCTATTACTGATTATATCTGACTGCATTCCAAAAAGCCATCAAAATGCGTTGTCTCCTCTAAAACATGGCATTTCACAAAAATGCGCCATAGGAGTAGAAGTTTATTCTTGTCCTACTTCTAGTGCTTCAAATTCTCAACTGAATACATTTTCTTATTTGATGTTCAAGTGAGAGAAAAAAAAATCTGATTTTTTTCTCCATAGTCAGTCCTCCCATTTGCTAATTTGCCTCAGTTTTCAAATTACCGGTGCCATAACAATAATCATAGGTGTATAATTTCTGTCATGTCGGTTCACAGCCATACCCTATCAACCGCATATGAGGCCTTGATGTAATTAAATAGCTCAATATAGCATAGCTAAATACATAAAGCAATTCAAAGTTACCATACCACCTGCTGTGTGTATGTGTCACAAACCACCTGGCCTCTGAATGTGATGTCCACACCACAACTGCGCCCTCTACAGGGCTTACAAGAGTCAGAGGTGAGGTCATGATAATCAGCAACAGGAATGGTCAAGGATGAGTATGGTTGATCCTTCAGTTTGCTAACTTACACAGGAATCTGAATCACTTTACTTGTCTTTTTTTCTTTCCTATCTTAATATTCATTTTTAAGATAAATATAGAAACCAATGTCATGCAGAGATTTCAACAGTAAATGAATTAAAAACTGGTCTGAATATATGGATGTGTTCTATCTCGTGGATCGTGACTTGTGTGAGCATCTGAAGTTGGTCCAGCTGTCAGTGTGAGGCCCGTGACTACCCGCGGTGTCCTGTAGGGGGCACTAGCTTTTTTCTTTTGGCAGATCTTCATGTGACCTGGCATGGATTTCTCACCACCCCGAGTAACCAAAACCTTAGGAGAATGTCGGTCAACAATCTGGATAGATGGACAGACTCTTTACATGGTTTATTTATGTCATAAAATAAAGCAGAAATCAAACTGTAATCCATATTTAAAACCCCAGTATGTCACGAGGGAGCACGTGCTGCGTGCATTGTTCGGTCACCCCCACAACAAATAATTGATTCCACTGACTAAATAATAATATCTTGTCAGTCACTCAGTCGTTACTGCCCCACCTGATACCTCAAATACAGCCAAGATAAAGTAATTTCATGTTTGTGCCAAACAATAGACTTTGCTTTGTGACTTAACACCCCTGTAATGAAATGTAAAAAAAAAAAAAAAAAAAAGGAACTCCTGATAAGCACGCAGTCTGACAGAACACACCAGATACTGGTGTTAAACCTCATGCTGTGTTATGTAAGCCCAGAGAGAACAAATTTGTTAGCCCACACCCGGGGGCATCTGTTGATGGATATGCTGTCCTGGGGGACCGGGGAAGCCGTAGGACAACAGCCGGTCGCTTATCTTGAAAGGCTTGTTTTAAGTGTTCCTCTGCTGGGACACAAAGGCTTTAAGGGCGCCCTTTACCTTCCAATTGTTGTAAAGGCCCCATTGTTGAGTTAGTTCACACATATATTTGAACATATGCCATACATTAGGATTAGGCCTAAACCCTTTACTGTTCTAAATGTCCTATTATATGGATTAAATCATTTAAGATTACAGAGGCCTAAATGGCCAGATAACCCCGACATGTGGTTGTTCGATTTGATCATTTCTTATTTCAGTGTGTACGAATGCATGGTGGGGTGTGTGCTGTGGAGGAAGCCGGGTCCGAGCCGTTAGGTAGCATTGAGGACTCCCCTGAGGACAACCAGGCCACTTGTGTCTGAGGGGCTGGTTTATCCCACTTAATCAGCATCCTGAGAGACTGGCACTGCCCCCGTGGCCATAATGCCTGGGGTCACTGTGGGCTCCTCAAAATGAAGTGAAGCCCCACCAGACAATGCAGCCGTCAATCAGCCTTAACCTGAGCTGGTCCTATTATTCCTCATATAGTGTATTTGTGTAATCATTCACTCCATAAATGCAAATTAATCCCATGGATGTTTTGACTATCGCAGGTCATGGATGTATAAAAAAATCATTTTGCTTATCAAGTTTGACTTCCTGGAAAATTAATTACCGTGCAATATTCCTCACACCTATACCGTTGATGAGATTGCTGCAAACAAGTTGCAAATTATTTTACATATAATAGATATGATAAATTTTGTTTGTCCCAGCACACACAGTCTTAAAGGGCGATCATCACGTCTCCGTGATGTTGAGTATACATTTATCTGAAATACTAACGAGATAATGAAGACACAGGAGATTGCTTCCTGTAATTTGCAGTAGCTCTTCCGCTTGGTTTAGACCATAATTTGTACTTGTTTGGATGGCACATACAGGCGGTGGTTTGGGGTTTGTAGCAGTAATGTCCCAAGGGCTTCTGTCAGTCCGGCACCATTATAAATGACAGAGCTGACTGAGCCTCCTTGGCTGTTTCTCAACACTCTTCCTTGGGGTCTTGCGTAGCATTTGCAGTGCGCGTGCCCTTTTGATTTCCTAATCCCAGCACGAGCTGCGGAATGCCGGCCCTACATGAGATATTCCACTCACAAGCAGTGATTTATGTCCTGGTGGCGCAGGGATCAGCGGTGAGAGAATCACAGGTGTTATGGAGCCTCTGTAAAAACTTTTAATATGCACACCTCATGGTCTCTGACAGGGCTCGATGCAGTGGGGGGATGGGTCAATAATATTTAAAATGCATGTGAGACTTTGGTTGCTATTACACAAACATTCCAGTGTGTATTTTTTTTCATAAAAGTTACTGTAGGTACAAAATGTGCCATTTATTTGACTAAGAATGATTTAGAGAAAATCACCGAATTCAAATTCCAAAATGTTCGTCCTCATAAAATAAGGCAGCGGGTTGCCAGCTTGTATTATACAATCTAATGAATACTATATATATTTTTTTTTTTTTTTAATAAAGAGAGTAAGAGATATAACTGCAGCTTTTATGTACAGGATCCAAACCGGTAGAGGCCATGGCACTTGCTTCATTATGGCTGTTAATGGTGGACTGTGTGGTTAATGCTCACTTTATAGTGAAGAGGTCGACCTTTGCTCGTGTCACAGTAAAAACATAAAATAAAAAATTTAAAATCGGATGGCTTTCATTTACAGCTCAAGTGTTTGTGTTCATTGGAGGCACCACAATATTTGGCATCAAGTTGATACTTTCATTAAAGCTTTGGGAGCATCCTTTTATCAAGCAAAATTGATTGAAATGAAGGGGCTCATAAGCACTGATTCCATATGATTGGAGACTTAATGAAAATGGTTAGTGGTTCATGCCCAGACGGCTTCACTGCCAGACGTGTAAGTGTGTGAATGCACGCATGACAGACAGCGTGCAGTTTGCTTCGTGTCTTATGAGCATGAGCTCTAAAGACTGCAGCGATTGGACTATGACTATAATCCAGCAATTTTCCAAATAAGATTGTTACACTGACAAGAGAACCAGATGTAAAGTAGTTCATCATTAACCTTGATGACACTAAATAATACTGTATTTTCCCATCAGAATTTTCTATTGGAAGATTTATTTGGCTACTTCCAGTCATTGAGCCAGATTTTGTCATGACATGCTTCAGACAACTTCATGTGCAGTAACAACCTCCATCCTTGATTTAATAATAGTGTTCATCACCCCCACCCCTCCACCATTTTCCGCTTTTCATACTTTGCTAGAGGGGTTGCTGTGAAGTGCACCGACTTACCTGACTCCAACTGTCTTCTAATGGGTGCATTAGACCCCACCCCCCTTTTTTTTGGCTCATTATAAGGTCAGAAAGGCCTTTCAGTCATGGAGCCAAGTGTGTGCTGGATGTGGAGCGACCTTTTCAACCCTTTACTGTGAATCCCAGAAGCAGTTGGAGGTCTGAGTTTTACTTCATTCAAGTTTGTCCTCAGTCTGACATACGGCGTGTTAACGGATTTTCTTGCTACACGCTACAAAAGGCAGTGAAATTTCACATTTAAATCTAAGTTATAAGTATTAATTTGAGATGACTCATGAACAGCTAATCAAACACAGATCGGTATTATCAAAATCAATTACCCATCTAATGATCAATTTCCAGAGAGCAAGAGAAAAAAATAAGTCAAATCTGGATAAAAAATAGAATTATACAAATTTTCTGAAATATGATGAATACATATATGTAAATGCAAACCCTGATGGTGGCGATGGGCTGATTCACTGTAATTTCACAGATCAGCGCATACCGCCACCTTATTTATCCCAGTATCATTTTAAAAACGTATAGAACACCTTTGATTCTTAAACCCCTTTGGGTCAAACTGCTGTTGCCATTCAATCTGAGCGTTTGTAGCAGCGTCAGAATTTCACCTCTGAAATCCTGCTAAAAATGCACCTCCCCAAGGTTACACAGCAAATTCATTTAGTCCTCACTCTGCCACCCCCTCCTGCCCCCTCCCCTCCTCATGCCCACCCGCTTTCTTTCCCATGTCCATTAGACCTTGCAGACTAATCAAGCAGCACCAATTGCTCCCGTGGTGAGATCATTAAGTAAATTATTTTAAGATCAAATGGTCAGCAGCCACAATGTGTCCTGTGTAATGGTAAAAGCCTCAGAAGCTGCCACCCACCCCTCTCTCAAATTAAAGCCCAGTGGGGAAAGCTCTGCACCTCTCAGGTGGATGCCCCCACCATTAGGCCTTTTAGCTGCAGGCTAAGGTAGGACCCACTAATTGGTCCTTTGAACAAAACTAACCCACTGACAGGATCCAACTTGCATGCTGCTTCAGAGTGCAAAATTGATCCTGGCCTAAGCCAGCAGTTGAGGACCACGTAATGGTCCACGTAGAAACGGCTGACATGACAGCTCCATAAAGGTGTGGATCTTATGAACGTTCACGCATAAAAGACAACCCAAGACTTCAATGTATGTGTAAATTTCACAACACCAAGCACTGATTTTGGTCGATACTAATTTGATGGATTATACTGACAAGCACTAACATCAGTTTTCCTACTGTTGTCGTTTTTGTGGACTCAGCATAAAAAAACAACATAAATACAAAAGCATGGATATAATGAAACAAAATTAATGAATGTAAACAAAGCAAAATGAACCGAGATGACATCCAAGACTTAAGTACAATTACATTATATCTTTAGAGAAAAAACAAAAACAAAATTGATCTTAAGTGAGTCAAAATACAGTTTGTATTACAAAATGCATCATTAAAATAAAGCTGGTGCAGGTTCGGATGGAAAGCCAAATAATGATGTAACTGATACGACTAACTGAGGTGTAAAACACTCCTACAGTCACTTTCATCTTCATCTGTGATCATGCCAAATCTCAACTTTTACTTAGTTCGTGCTGTGTTTATCTAAATCTTGGACATGTGCAAACCAATCATCTTACCCGTGGAGTCTTAACTAATTAGTGTTCCAAATAAATAGGGAATAATTGATATAATTTGTATCTAAAATCCAAGCTAAAGATGCTTTAAGAAGATAAGTTATTAGAACATAAAGCTTCAAGTCAAAAGGATCCGACGCCGTAGTGTGTTTGTGTGTGTATGATACTCTGACTTGGTTCAAAAGCCATTAGACAGTGATTACTCACCCAAATTACTGTCTCTGGATGGACAGGTTGACAGCTTCCCTTTTAGTGGGTCATAGTATGACTTAGCTGAACATCATTTAGAGCATTTAGTGTGTGTTTATGATAGGCTAAAGTTACATACAGTACATTAGATTCATACACCAGCGTTGGCCCCCATAACTGACTTTGTTGTTTGTTTCTTCACGTAAAACACCAAGACGCTCGTCTCTTCGGGCGACGATAAAATACAGAAAATATGCACAACAACAACAAGAATCACACACCTACGTACACACACCTGTTTCCTGTGTTCTTCAGCCGTATCCGTCTCAGCAGTGCAGGGTGTTGGACTTACAGTAGCCTACGGTGTGGAGACAGGAACCAATGCAGCAAAGTGACTGTGAGAGTGATTTATCCTCCTCTGGCATGAAGCGTCACTGTCATCAATCACGTGCTTTTAATTAGTGATGGCTCCCCTTTGTGGCTGAGAAATCTGCATGTAATTCAATTTGGGACCCACTGCTGCTTCAGGAAAGCCATGCAAAGCTTTGTCAATCCCGTGTAAGTTCATAGGCAGGTGGAGCGGGTGAGACTGAGACCGATCGCTCACTGCAGGACCCCTCATCTTCTGGATTTAAGGGTTTTTATTCTCATATGTGCATGTATCAAACTATCCAAGTGAGTTGTTTTTCTCTTCCAGTTTCCTGTAAAAGACTTATTTGTGTGTTTTTAAGTAATACAAGTAAAACGTACAGGCATTAGAGGTTTAAGTGGATATTCTCTAGTCAACAAAGTGATTTTGTATAAGCAAAAATAAGACAACATTAGGCAACAATTATGAAAAAATATGAGGTGAATAATAAATTTTTTAAAATGTGAGGGAACTTTTCACCAAAAGGTCACGATGATGTCGCGTTCTTAGTTTCATGTACGAATCAGCCACATGGACGTTTTGTCAGTCAACAAGACGTCGATATCGACTCTGCAGAGATGATTTGTGCACGGTTAAGCCGTTTATGAAAACCACGATTGGTCTGCTGCACAACGTGAGTCCTGTCATCATTACTTTGTTTGGCCTTGAAGTACTTAACTGAAATGAAAATATAGCGATGCAAGACAAAACAGGTCCTCTTAGCTCTTGACATACAAAGGCCTCTCATCCATTTAAATGTTGCTCTTCTGATTTCCTCTTCAATGGGAAACCTCACAGATAGCAGCCGTATCAGGCCAGAGTCTTAAATAAAAACAATGACAGCTTTCAGAGTTAAGGTGCTCATTGAAATGCTAAAGTATCAATAGCAGTTATTTAGTTCTCTAAGGACACTTGAAAGTCTCTTATCTGACACATGTTAATGCGAGTGACTGTAGTGATGTTTATTTCACAGCAGTCACTCACTTTATTGCCAGAGGAACGGGATGGAAAGAGGAGAAAATATACGGGCAGCCTTTGAAGATCAACAAACCAAAGCCTCTCTTTTATCTAAAATCTCTGACATCGTCATAGGCAATATATTAGATATTTTACTATAAAATGAAAACTTGATTTCTTTTTTAAACTTGGAATACTAATACAAATTATTTTGTTTGGCTCGCTTAGATGTTTCAGATTTCACAATTTGTGTCTTGATTGATGTGTAAATACATATCAGTGCATTTGTAACTATGGTTTTAAAACATTATTTCACTTGTATCACCTGCACCTGCAGATTTGTTACAAAATCTCTAGTCTTCACCTTCACATGACAGTCTAATTTTTCCTGAGATTGATGTCAATCGCTTTCTTCAGGGCACAAACCACCGCTAAGGCTGAACAAGCCCAGATCAAATTTGTCTTGGTTCCAGTAGTACACCGGCCCTAAAGACAGAGAAACAACTGTAATAATAATAGAATTCTAGAATGTATCATGAATTCTACCATCAAACATTTCAATGTAAAACTCAGTGACTGGTGATGTTATTTCTCACATAAAGATGAAATAAAATGGTAAAGGAAGTATGTTGAAACAAAGCTGATTTAGCATTAAATTTAAGATAAAGATAAGTGAAAAAAAAACAAAAAACAATCTCCGTATAATCGAATCTGGGGTGAGATTCTCTTTTATCCAGCTACCGTGTGTTACTTGCTAAGTGGGATGAGATGAGGGCCAAGACGGCATTTGTTTACACTGCGTTACGTTGGCTCGTCAACCTCACTAATGTATAAAGTGAGAGAGAATTCAATGTTTGCACTTGTTACCTTGAGCATGAACTAAGCTGATTACCGAGTGATTCCGTTCTCAGGACAAATCGTCTCTCTTACAAAATCTTTGTTTGATATCTGTGGTCTAGTGAAGTTTTCTGTCCTGATTATATATTCGGCCTTATTTTCCAAGGATCCCCTCTAACGCTCACCACCAAATCAACGTCCCAATTCCATGTGAACACGCTCCTCGCAATCAAGCTGTCATTTGGTCAATGAAAATTTGGCGGTGCCATTAACCGAAGCGCTGAGAGGAGAAATTCCAGACCTCTGTGTGTTTGTTTTGAAGAAAATGTTGGTTTCAGCCTCGGCTGATTGAATGTAATCAGCCACACCATGCCAGCATCACTAGGACCTCCAGCTCATGTACCCTGGTGACTGATTAGGTGGGATGTCAGGAGAATTGAAAAACACATAAATATGTAGGATACCTCAGTGCTACGCTAAGACGAAGGAAGGTTTTTTTATTTTAGATTTCTTGATGATTCCTTTAATATTTTTTTTTTTAAAACTCCACGTTCATATACAGGATTTAGCCCACAGAGACTGAACTTTGAACAAATGGGCCGATGTGAATTGCAATAAATGTAATATAATAAAGGTTCTAAATAGGTTCTGATGTTTATTTTCTATTCTGTCTCCATTTGTGGTTACCATAAAATGAACATTGTTAATATTTAGAGCAGGATTTCGGTCCCAGCTGCAGTGGCAGCAGTTACTGTTGTCAAGAAGAGTTACAGCCCAACACATTATGAATATTGGCTTGTGTCTCTATGTGCTGAGCAGGTCTGACGACCAAAACATGACTGACGCCAGGTTCAGGCTGCACTGTCTGGGTCCACAACAGGTTAAAACACCGCTGTTCCACTGCCCCAGGCTATTCCCATGCTACCGCACTTTAAATCACCGTGATAGACTGTGAAACCGCCACATTTGTATTTTTGACAACATCTTTAACGCAAGTGTGTGTAATTGTGACCGAGCCACAGGGTGTAGAGCGCTGAAACGTCGGCGCAGAGTTCCACATGCTGACATTAGAAAAAGCGATGACCAGGGGCCATGACAGACATGTACTTCCTGTATCCTGTAGTTGATGGGCTGAGCGCGGGGCCTCACCTGGGCTGTAATCTGGGAGGAATGATCACAAAGGAGCGGAGCGGAGCGAATTCCGCCTGTCCTACTTCAAACACAGCGAGACAGTAAATCAGGCAGGTAGATGACACTAGGCGGCTCACTCATCCCTAATGTTCACTGCTTCTGTCCCTCAGGGCACAGGAAACAGTATGCCAACTATGTCACCTGACCGCAGCGCGGAGGGACACGTGACCACTTCACAGGGCTGTCCGAGGTCCAGGATGTGGCAGAATTTTGACACTGTATCATCCTATGAAGGCAATAACAAGAAAATCGTCAGGGCACAAACATGCCAGATGTATTTCTTTAAAACCCAGATAGTAGAATTATCAAGTGTAATGTTATGTAGATGAGATTCAGCAAAAACTGTTTTTTAGTAAACAAGTTCTGCTTCATTGCGTTCACTTTAATGGGGGATTTTACAAACTGTATCTGTTAACAGAGAGGTAACAGCACAGACAACAACACGAGGGAGTTCTTGGTCTGAGTTGACATATTAGCACATCTGCATAATCAGTCATGTCTAAGGGCCTGAAATATTATTCTTTTTCTATAAAAACATGAAAAAACACATATTTTAATAACTTCAACACATACTGCACTGCATCTAATTTAAAATTCCTATGAGAATCATTGCACACTGAAGGTTTAACATTTCTTTTTCTATTGTCGAATTATTTTTTATCGTTGTTGTTGTTGTTGTTGTTATTATTATTATTATTATCGTTTATTAAACTTTTTTTTATTATTTTCATTAGATCAGATTAATGAAACGAACGCATATACCGAAGCTCCAACACACATTTTTTACGCGACGTAACTCCAAGAAAAACAAAATTACAACAGAAATTCTCTACATTTTCTTCGCTGCAAATTGTCTGTTTAGATTACAGGACGAGTTACAGTGCAAGTATATCAGTCGGACGTGTTACTACTGACAAATCCCATCTGAGGATGCAGCGTGTCAGAGAAAAATGAATCAGAAAGGAACACCAAGGTCAGCGTGATATTTCAAGGCTTCTACTTTACATGGCCGCATAGCAAATGAAGGCCTTCAATCAAATCAGATTGGGTGGATGGACTATTGGTACACCAACACTCAGCGCTGAGAGTAATGACAAAGGAATAAATCTATCAAATAAAAGGTGGGGAAAAACTACACAAATTTCATGGTCACAACAAAGCAGAATCTTTTTGGATACGTTTTAATAAAAAGGTTCCTCTCTGTTATTCATATAAGCTCGAAAATTCAACCCGTTTGCCTACATAACATGCCGCTAAAATAGCACATTAGCGAATCCGCAATCGCGGAAACAAATCTGACGTTATTGCTTCTTAGAAACAGGTTTTGCCTTTATTTGGAAGCGCTGCCTCGCCCTAAACAGCATTCCCATCTGTTGACAAATGTATTGTTGCTACATGTGCCTGAGGATACACGTGCGTAGCAAACAATCCAGTGCCATTATTGCAAAGTGTTAGACGTTGAACCCCCATCGCTATGCTTTTTCCTCATGCCACCCATTTGAATTTACACTGGAGGGATTTTACAAATTATATGTATTAAGACCCCTGATGTTTCCTATCTTTATCATAGCTGCCAAAATAGAATATATCCAGGATATTAATAATACAGAGGTTGATCTATCTCCAGAGAACCATTTATCTAAAGTTTGTGCTATTTAAATATGAGCCACGAACCCAATGCACCAGTGCTTTAACAATCAATATATTATCTTATGTGCAAAGTCTAAATGTTCAGAGATTTTTTTTTTCTAAGGGTGTGGAACAAATTAAAAGCCTGGCCAGTCAGTAAAAGACCAATTCATAAAGGTGAAAAAGTGAGGCTGCGGCTGTGACGGCGAGGACCAGTGAAAAATCTCTGCTGACCCTCTCATCCCTCTGCTCATCTATCTCTCACTACTGTCCACTGATAGATTTCCCCTCGCTGATTTATGGGAGAAAAAAAATGTCACAGTGGAATGGGCTTTTGATAAAATTGTTGGAGAGATTCTGGGCAATAAATCCTGATCTTTACATTCAGGTTGCTAGCTACTTTCACATTCTTGTGCCATCAATAAGAGCCGCCAAACATGACAACTAATCAATAACTTTACAATATTCGGGCCAGTTTGGGAGAACAGCAACATTTACATTTAACAGAGAGGAGCCGCTCGTTGGTTTGATGCTCGACAAACGGCGGTTTGAGGAGTCTGAGTGACAATACACAACCACTTGTTCTGTTTCTGACTGAACCCGTTTGTCAACCGAAGGTGATCGTCACGCCATCGACACGATGCTGTTTTGTAAAAAATATATATATATATCTATATACATAAATAAAGTACCGAGATACCACAACTATCAAAATGTCAAATTCACTTTCATCGTGCTTAATCAAATTCAAATCAACGTGGATTTTCATTGGTGACATATCTGCAGCAACATAAGCCAAATGAATGGTTGTAAACGGCTACAGGATCTAGTGTCTCTGGTAGTCTCATGATGAAGTGTTTCTGACAGGAACTCCTCAGTCAGCCATGTGGCGCCAGGAAAGATGAGTGATTCAGCAAACCTGCCCGGCGTTGTCTCTCTGCTCTCTCAATCTTTACGATCTAACTAAGAGGAAAACAATGAGCCTGTTGCTCAGTACAGGTGTTTCTCCGAGGAGATGACTTGTAAAAACAGGTAGATCTCCACCGAGACGAGAATCGACTCACATAAAAGGCTCCTGCTGTCGCAATAACTCACAACCCAGTTCTGGCCGTCTGCCCGGAGAGACTGAAATCATAGCGGTGTTTAATTTGCACAGCACAAATGTCTTCACGAGAGTTAAAAAAATGAAAAAGTCCCCCGTGTGACTGACAGTGTTTGTCGTAACGTAATCCATTGTTGACCGGGAGATAAACATCAGCACTGTAACCTCGGATTGACAGAAACAAATAGTCAACCACTTAAAAAAAAGGAAATGCTTTAAAGGACCTTTGTTATTTCAGAGAGGAACGAGAAACACTGGAACATGAACTCAAGTCACTCGAAAGACAAGGTTGTCACTGGAGATGAGAAAGGAGGAAGCGAGAGACAAACAGAAAGCAGGGGAGCTATCTGGCTGACTTTGTCTTTCAGATTAAAGCCCCAGCAACGAGGAGCAACAAAGACGTTTGTGACAGGATGAGGAAATGAAATGTTTACAGTAAGGGGCCTGATAAGTGAGGCCGCACGAGACACCGGAGAGCACTCGTACCGACTGTCACTTTTTGCTACAGATGAGGAGTGGTCATTCTCCAAACAGGTGTCATTACAGGGCTGTGAAAAATGGCAAGTTGTGCGCTCCACCATTTAATTTAACCCATCTGTATGTCAACCAACCTCCTATACAATTTCAATTCAATACAGCGCTCGGATCAACAAATTGCTTTGTCTTTGCAATGAAATTGAAAGACTTTGCCACAGCAAGCCAATGATTCTTCTCCTAAAAGATTGGAATTACATTTGCTTTGCTATAGAAATATCTCATGTATACGCTGATTCAACCCGAGCCACATAAAATCTTATATTGCTCCTGTCACGCAGGCACTTTGTGGACTCCAAAACTGAAAGGCAGAGGACGTTTGAATTATTTACATCAGTTGTCACAGACTGCTGTGATTTCAGAGGACACGCTCCCAGAGGCCCATTATCCTGCTCTTGTTTGCAGTGGGAGATGAGACATTTTCTCAGTGATAGGCTGCTCCTCTGATTCCTGCAGGGAGGAAAACACCATGTTAATTTAATGTGTCCCAGCCTAACATGATACTCTAGCACAGAAAATGTTCTCATCTTTGTAATCACAGCGGCAAGAGCAGAGGGCGCACGTCCCCGGTGGCTCATCCCAGGGCTAATCTTTCATTTCATAGCCCATCTCGCCATATCAAACAACACAAATGGCTCAATTTGCATGACGGGATTTGTAACATGGCGAATCAGGTGTCAGACTCGGTTAAACATTACACCAGCGTGCTATCATAATCAGCCGTCTAATGAGTGTGGCCGACGGTGTGAGAGGCTTGGATGGATCAGGCAGAGGGGCTTCTCCACGCTGCCCAGCGGGGGGTAAGTAAGTGAGGGATTAATTCTGAGGTGCAGTCCCTCTGGCTCTGACAGTGAGGGGCTCCTCTGGGTGGCAAGGCCGTGTGAGCCCTGCGATGCCTACAAGACAAGGCCACACGGGCCACACACACACACACACACACACACACACGGGGAGGACTGAAGGGTGAGCTGCTCTTGTGGCTGAAACTCACAGGGAGCCTACAAGCAGCATCTGAGCATCGTTTATTCCAGCGTACCCTCAGCTCTGAATACTAATGCACGGGGCCATTAGAGAGGCGGAGAGAGAGCGACCCCGGGCCGAGATCACGTCAGGCGATCGCCCCAAACGAGACGACGGGATCATTACCATGCAACAAGATTCAAGACCGGACGTCACATGTGGGAGACGTTTATTACATTTACATAAAAATGGTCAGGTTTATTACCTCAAAA